>PVJC01050385.1:0-11825 GCA_004026665.1 Murina feae
CCCTCCTGGGAAGCCTATGGGGTGGCCAGCGCCACTCCATTGCTTCCCAGGCAATGACCCAGAGGGTCAGTGGGAGCTGTGGCCAGCCTGCAAACAGACATTGGCCCCTCACCCAGGCTGGCCAGGCACACCAGCAGGTGGCCATCCCCAGAGGGGTCCCAAGCTGTGAGAGGGCACAGGCCGGGCTGAGGGACCCCCTTCCCCGACCACCCCAGTGCACAAATTTTTGTGCACCGGGCCCCTAGTTGATATATATTTATGGAATTATTGGAGAATAATCTGACATTGACTTATTTAACAAACACTCAATTAGATAGCACTTATTATGTACTGCTGTAAGTGATTTATAAATTTTAACTCATATAATTCTCATAACATCCCTATGATACTATTATTCTCCCCATTTTTAAAGACAAAGAAACTGAAAAGCTAAATAACTTGCCAAAGATTATGCTGTAATTGACATGGGTTATCTCTTTTAATCAAACAAAAACTCTGCAATGTAGATGTTACTCTTACCTCATTTCGTACACAAGGAAACAAAGACAGAGAAGTTAAGCAACTTGCAAAAGTTACACACCTGGGTAAATGCCAGAGAAAGATCTCAAATCCAGAGTTTCTGATTTTAGAAACCTGCTTTCTTGTGACTGAATGGCTGTGGCTATTGCAGAACTTCTCTTGCTGCCTTTTCTGTATAAAGGGAAGGATGTCAGATGTGCAGATCCTGGGCCCACAGAAGTCATGTAGCAAGCAAGGTTGTACTGGAGTGAAAGGCTGGTTTGGGGAGAAACTGTGGTTGAGCCACCTGGAAAAAAAGCTGGAGTGGCTCGGTCTCCCTCTGACACTGACATATCTCTGTCTCCCTTTGGAGGCAGTTAGTTCCTTTAAGGAGTTAGGCCGAAGGAATGTCCCTAAGACTAAAAAATTCTGAATCTCAGAAGGAACTGTTGAGCCACCCCAAATCTTTTCTTGCTCCAGGCTCAACCATAGCCATTCTTATTATTTATTTATTTATTTATTTATTTATTTATTTATTTATTATTTAAAAAAATAAGTATTTACTGTTGGAAGTATTACATATGTCCTTCACACCCCCCCATTGCCCTCTCCCACCCTCTCCTCTCAACCATGGCCACTCTTGGTTGTACGTCCAGCTGGAGAAACATCATAAAGGCCTAGGAAAGGTAGAGGAGAAATTTAGAGGTATGACCAATAATTTGGATTGCTGAAAGAACACTCTGGACACACTGGCAAATTATAAAATTGACTACTCCGGAGGGATGATAAGTTTAGGTGTATTGAGCAGATAACTCTACCCACCAGGCAAAACCATGGACTGGCCTGGATATTCAGGCTAGATTCCAGCCAACCTAGGAAAGCCACACACTCTAGGTAATGTATTGTTGTTCTGCACACTGCACAACTCCAGAGGGAATCATTCATCTCATGGTATATATAAATGGTGCCCCTGGAGTTTTTACTAATGTATATGGTGCTCTGGTATTAGTTTCACTTGTGTGTCTTGCTGTGGGTTCATTCAACTTAGGAGTTCCCTGCCTACTCTATCTTCAAAGCCTATAGACCCAACTGTGATCACTGGGAGTCTCCAGAGTGCCATTTGCTATTTTCTTTTATCAAAATAAAATACTCAGATGTGTTCTGTAATGTTCAGCTAAGTGAGAATTTCACAGATATCTTTAGCCAATACATATGCTAAGCATCCAGTGGTCATAAGAAAATCAAGTCATTCTATGAATGTTCTTACGGACAGATTTCAGAAATAAGACTATAGGTCTTTCTGACCATTCATTGTCTTACTTTAAAAAATAAACCACAGACTTCCTTATAATGTGTAATGTTGAAAATTAATAAGTGTGTAAAAGCAGTTATTAGAGTTGTATGTGCTTCTGAATCTAGGTGAAGACCTTTGACAAAAAGTGCATACACCTTTCCAATCCATCTTTTGTCACAGTCTGACAGCTCTCTAAGGAGTTTGATCGCTTGGAAGTCTGGTCATTGGATTCACTAGGAATTGTACTGGATAAAATAAGATTGTCAATTTTGTTTACAATAAAGTGTATGAATAAATAAATAAATGTAGTCCTTTAACATTTTGTTAATAACAAGGTCTGCTAAAACAGGATATGTTATGCTAGGTGTGGCTGGTAATTAATAATGGCATTGCATGTGCTTGTACTATGCTAGAGTGTTTTATACACATTCTCTCTTAATTTTCTCTGTGCCCCTGAAAGGAAGGAACATTTATTTGCATCTATAGATGAGGAACCAGGGAACCAGTAACAGAAAGTGAGTTCCCTAAGATCTCATAGTTGGTAAGTGGTAAAGCCAGGACTTAACTATTTCAGGAGCATGTCTATTTCATAACCTTAAAGATCATATATACCCAGATTAGAATGTTGTGCTACAACAGACAATTATTATTAATTTAATCAAAATTCCTATGATTTGTAGGTGTCCTTCCTAAAGTTTCTTACTCTCCTGCCTTTGAGATAGCAGGGCAGAAAGAGATACAAAGAGGGCAATCTTTAACATTTTGAGACATTAGGGCATCAAGAACTTGCTGCAAATGAGAGTCAGAGTGAGGGAATTGGCATAGGAACAGGGTGTTGGGCGCAGGCCCCAGAAACATGGTAAGTCATTTTGACATTATTGCCTGCTGTTCATTAGTAGCTTGCAAAGGAACCTGGAAACATTAGAGCACAGAGGCTCGGTGCTTTTCTTGAGCAGAACTGGCCTGAGTTTTAACTTTGATTTTTCATCCATATTTCCTTCCTATATTCCTCATGGTATCAGCATACAGCAAGCATTATGGCATAGTGGAGAGAATGTGTACTCTGGAGAGACAGACAGAGGTCCAAGTCCTAGTTCTGTTACCCCCTGGCTGTGTGATTTCAAGAAAGTCACTTAACCACTCTGGTCTTTGGTTCTTGATCTGGGTTGGTGAGGATTAAACTAGCATCTAGTACATGAAGGTCTCAATAATTAATAGCATGCTATTTAGCCACCAAGTGTTTGATTTTTTTCATTGTTTTTATTGTAATTGATTTCTAATTTTATGCCATTGTGAACTGAGAAGATGTTTGATATGATTTCAGTCTTGTTGAATTTGAAGAGACTTTGCCTGTATCCTAATATATCTTTGAAAATGTCCTGTGTGCACCTGAGAAGAATGTATATTCAGTAGCTTTGGGGTGAAATGTTCTGAAGATATCGATTAAGTCCATCTGCTCTAGTGAGTCATTTAGACTGTTTCTTTGTTGTTGTTGCTGTTTCTTTGTTGTTGTTTTTTTGTTTAGTGATATATCCAGCAGTGTCAGTGGGGTATTAAAGGCCCCAACTATGATTGTATTGCTGTGCATTGCTCCCTTGATATCTTCCAGAAGTTTTTTTATGTAATTGGCTGCTCGTGTATGGGTGCATATATGTTTACTCCTTCTCTGCTCCTGCATTTCCACCTCAGACTCTCCAACATTTTACCAGTCATTTTCCACTTGAAATGAGCCTCGAGCCTTAAGTAATTGCGTGCGTCCACCAGGTGGTGCTAACTCCCCATCCCAACCCCTTCAGGGAGCCTCTGTTTAGGGCTGTACTTTGCTTCATTTTACCAGTCTAGGCCTGCCTGTCCCTTTATATTGATCCCTCCACACGCACATACTTATACCATGCCCAGGTCAAGGTGGAATGGACATGGAAAAGGATGAAGACCCCGTCTCAACGAGATTAGAATCTTGATACAGACTCATACTGAGAAAACCCCTAACCAAGACAGGGAAAGAGTTCAAATTAAAGTCAAAACAACAAGCAACTATAGACAAAAGACTACTTAAGAGCCCTTCTGCCATACCTCATATCTGTACCAGTTCCCATTTTGTTGGTGTAGCATTCTTATTACTGCTAGCACTGTTGTTAAGAGCACCTCAGGAATCAGAGAAATCTCAGTTCAAATCTTGGTTTGGTTGTGTACTAGATGTATGACTCTGGGCAAGTTAATTAACTTCTCTGAGTCTCAACATCTACCTCATTTATTTATTCGAAAATATTTATTAAGTACCTAACTACATGACAGGGGAGATAAGCATGAATAATCACATACATAAGTGTAAAATTGTAGCTTTTCAATGCAGGAACAAAGGAACATGGTATTATGAGGCAGTATCTGACCTAGATAGGGAGGTAAAATTGACAGGTTTTATTTAGTGATGGACTGAATGTGGAAGATAAAGTAGAGGAATGAGTCAGGAATGATTCCTTGCTCTCTGGCTGGCAGCAGGTGCCATTCATTGAGGTTGGCAGCAATGGAAGAGGGTCAGGTTTGGGGACTAATTATGGCTGGGGGAGCTACACATGCACATGCATGAATACACACAGATTGATTGAAAACCTCTTCTAGGTGTTGGGGACATTTACATATGTTGTTTCATTTAAGTAAATCGTGATGACAGCTTTATTAGGGGAATTGCTATTTCTATTCTCCAGGAGTGGAAACAGACTGAGAGGATTGAAGTGACTTGTCCTGGATCTCACAGCTAGTTAGTGGTAGATCCTGGATTAACTTTTATTCTGTAGCCCAAACACGTGCTTTTCCCACTACTTCACCCTGTGATGCCCAGCAAAGCCGTCCTGGGAAGGGAAGGCTGGCTGTCCAAGGGTAAGGGCTACAGGAAGGTATAAAAAGTGGTGGGCAGAAGGGGGACAAGGGGAACAGAGAGAAATAATTGTGGGAAGGAGGGATTCTCTCTAGTGACTTGATTAAGATTTATTTTTTGGAGACAGGTTAAGCAGGCCAAACTGAGACTCATATTTCATAGCTCCCCACTTCTACCAAATTCTGGCCCTGGACTCTGAGGAGGTGTGGGGAGGGGAACAAATGAGAAGGCAGTTTCTGAAGTGGCCCAAGGCCCAGGGCTAAATTTGAAATTAGCATGGGGATTTCAATCAGAGGAGTCAAGTTTCCAGAGCCATAGCTAAGTCCAGCAGCTGGGGCCCCATAGAAGGATAGAAAGCTGACTCTTTCTGGCTAACTCTTTGGCCCCTTCCTTCCTGTCACCTGCTCCATGTCCCTGGCGTTCTAGGAAACAGTGAGTGTCACTCTCTTGGTTTATGGTTTCTCAAAATGTTAGGAGCAGTATTCTGTGCTGCTTTATGGGGTGAGGACAAAGGGAGCTGGGTCTGACAATGACTTGGGAATAGGTGCAGGTAGGATGAGGCTGCTCTCTGCTCTCTTTCTCCACACGAATATCTTCCTCACCCAGGCTTCCCACATAGCCCTCTTCTATCCCAAGATACAAGATCAAGGTTAGGTGATGCCCAATGTATGTACCTCACCATCTGAGTGTTATGTTCCTAGATCCTTTCTGGGTGACAGCTACTAAGCCAGAGTGTTTACTGAGCTCTAAAGGATCTCTTGGGGTATGAATGATTTTTAGTTGTTAGAGAGTTTTCTGTGATAATTTTAAAATTGTATTTTTATTACAATAACAATATTAACTGAATGATATAAGTCTATTCTGTGTCATCCATTTGGATAGCCATCTTATAAAATTAAGGGCAGCCATAAGATTTCTGGACCCTAATTTACATCTGCCTTGTTGTATTAAGATCAGATTAAGCTGCATATAACATAAAAAGAAATCCAAAATGACAGTGATTTAAATAAGATAGAAGGTTAATTCTCTATCATGTCAATGAATTTTGGAGATAGGATGTGAAGGTTTGTTGTGGTAGCTTCATGAAGTCTTTAGGGACTGCAGCTCCTCCAAATTCTTTGTCCTACCATCCTTAGAGTGTTCAAAGAAACTTCTGTAGCTCCAGCTAACACTTGCTCATTCCAGGCAGTAATATGGAGGAAAGGGCAAAGAAAGACCAGTCCCTTTCCCCTTTAGGAGAGGTCCAAAAATCCCAAATAATACTTCTACTATATTTCCTTGGCCAGAGCTTTGTAGTATGGCCACACAAGGGAGGCTGTGGAATACAGCATTTTAGTTGGACACATGAGGGAAGGAAGGGGTGTTTTGTGGCATAGATAACTAGCAATCTCTTCTATGTTTTGTATAAAAGATCTCATTAGCTTTACATTGTCCTACTTGCATTGTCAAGGACTAATGAGAAAAGAACATAGGAAGATTTAATACATAAAAGATGGCTTAGTCCCAGCGAAGGCCAAATGATGTCCCTGAGGGCTGTGGGAATGACAGTTTAGCAGTAGATCTGATTGGAAAAAAAGTGATGCTAGAGCTGAGTCATCGCCTGGCATGCAGTAATATAGCACGATGAACTCAAAAGAACCTGTATCCCAGTAGGCAACACAGTCACGATCTGAACGGCAATTTAATTTTAGAAAGCAACATCATCCACCTTGTTAAAATCATTGTTTGTTCATTTAATTTTTATTGGTTTTGCAGTTTTGTTTACACTTCATTTCGAAGTTTGTTTCAGCTTTATAATTGTGCATCAGCCATAAGCATCAGGAGCTTGCAGCTTATCTCTTTGTACATAGTTTAACAGTGTAATGAAAAAGGAGTCAATTATTGGGAGATATAGATATTCTTTTAAAGGGATTACTGAACTGGTAAATGCTTCCTGAAACCACTGGGGACCACTGTAGCAAACAGGAGGACTGTGGGAGGTGGAGCCCCAAACTAAAGCTCCTAGCTGCAATTTCAGGGTTCTTTTCACACCACCACCCCAGTGCCAATGAGGAGGAGGCAGAACTGTGCTGTATAACAGGTGTTGAACCTAAACATAGCATGTGATTAGAGGAGTCTAACATTGGATGAGCTCATAAAGATCACATGGCATGCCTCCTGCCTAAAGCTTGAGCCTCTCTATAAGCCAAGTGCCTGGGTCAGGGGGTGAAGATGAGGTTGGCAGTATAGAGTGACATAAAGAAGTATTTGGGGGCAAGGTTGATTCAAACATTATGTCTCTGACAAGAGTTCTTTGGGTATTTTCTGAGCATTTATGTGAATATTTGACAAGTGGAAAAGGTCCTAGGGCCAAATGTATAAAAATGTGTCCTCTCCCTTGTCCATAATACCCCCCCAACCATCTTCCACAGTCCCCCCTTAGCCTATAATGACATGTATCCTCTAGGCTCTTTCACTGTATTGCAACCTGGAGGGAAGCCTGTTTATCTTGGTGCAGAGGGGCTGGGACATATAGGAAGGTCTCTTTTGATGCTGGGTAGTTGAGGGGAAGGGGGTTGTTCCAAAGGACTTTTTGGGGCAATTTATACATGGAGGGAAGAAGAGCTCCTCTCTCTCCTTCTCTGGCTATAGTAAATATTCCCCAGCCTAAGCCATTGTCACCCCCATTGAGCACTTTCTTAGATTCTCCATCTGTTATGAGGGACTTCCACAAGGTTAAAGACACCCTGAGAAAGAATCTTATCAGAGTGGGAAAAGAACAGTCAGGGGAGAAAGTGAGACTGATAGAACAAGACCAATTAAGAGATAGACCAAGATTAGATAGATAGATAGGCAGAGAGATAGAGGGATATATATATTAGAGAGAGAGAGAGAGAGAGAGAGAGAGAGAGAGAGAGAGAGAGAGGCTCATTTATAGAGGGTGAGTGAGATGGAGAAACACAAAAAACAAATGAATCGAAGAGAAAAAAAGGATAAAGTGGAGGAAGAGAAAAGAGGAGAGAGTAGAAAGGGAAATAGAAAAAATTAAGACCAATTTCAACATACAGAAAAGGCCAGTACAAGCCAAGGAGAGGCTTCTGAGTTTCTATGTTGCTTCCAAGTGGTATAAATGGGGATGAAAGGAGACGATGCTGTTACTTACTGTGCTTATGCCTTCTGCATGGAGAGAAGTCCACCATTCTGATCCTGTTGTCACGAGGCTTCCAGTCCAAACTGCTGATGGATCACTGCATTCATAGACATCAAGACAGTGGAAGAGAAAAATTCATGACAAACCACAGCATATAATATGTCTGAAAGAGCTCAGGGTGGGGCCAAAGTTACCTCGGGGTCAAGATGATTGCAATGAGTAGCAGGTACATGCACAATGTTTCCCATTGAGAATTCACACTGTGCCTAATCCCAGCAGATTTTCAGGTGGGCAGTGAGGTCACTGGAGTGGGCCAACAGCTATACACAATCAAAATATGAAAATTAGCACTGAAGACCAATTCCAATGTTCCTCCGGGCTCCAGTCCACCCCCACTCTCTTACACTCAGTCACTGGCCTTTCTTTTCTCATAGAGAACATCGAAGCTATCAGGTGGAACACTATCTCTATCCCCCCTATTCACATCTACATCTTTCTTTCCTTTGAAGTATTTTATTCTATTTTTTTCTTTATTAAAATTTATTTTTTATTGTTGACTGTATTATAGATGTTCCCCAATTTCTCCCTTTACTCCCTCCATCGAGCCCTCACCCCACCCTAAGCCTTCACCACATTATTGTCTGTGTCCATGTGTTATCTATATATGCATATACGTTCTTTGGCTTATCTCTTCCCGCTCCTCCCTCTCTGAGATCTGTCAGTTAGTTCCATGCATCCATGTCTCTGGGCCTACTTTGTTCATCAGTTTTTTTATTCATTAGATTGCACATATAAGTGAGATTATGTGATATTTGTTGTTCTCTGACTGATTTATTGTGCTCAGCATAAAAATCTCCAGATCCATTCATGCTGTAGCAAAGGGTAGGCAATTCTTCATTTTTATAGTTGCATAGTATTTCATTGTGTAAATGTACCACAGCTTTTTTATCCACTCATCTGGCGATGGGCACTTGGGCTGTTTCCATATCTTAGTTATTATAAATTGTGCTGCTGTGAACAGAGGGGTGCATATAGCCTTTCTGATTGATGTTTCTGGTTTCTTGGGATATAGTCCTAGAAGTGGGATCACTGGGTCAAATAGAAGTTCCATTTTTAATTTTTTGATAAAACCCCCATACTGTTCTCACAGTGGCTGCACCAGTCTGCATTCCCACCAGCAGTTCAAGGGTTCCTTTTTCTCCGCATCCTCACCAGCAATTGTCATTTGTTGATATGTTGATGCTAGCCATTCTGACAGGTGTGAGATGATATCTCATTGTCGTTTTGATTTGCATCTCTCAGGTGATTAGTGACTTTGAGCATGTTTTCACGTCTCTTGGCCTTCCTTATATCCTCTTTTGAAAAGTATCTATTTAGGTCCGTTGCCCATTTTTTTTGATTGGATTGTTTATGAGTTTCCTGTAAATGTTGGAGATTAAACCCTTATTGGTGATAACATTGGTAAATATGTTCCCCATGCAGTGGACTTTCTTGTTGTTTTGTTGATGTTTTAATTTGCTGTGCAGAAGCTTTTTATTTTGATGTAGTCCCATTTGTTTATCTTCTCCTTAGTTTCCATTGACTTAGGAGCTGTATTGATAAAGGTATTGCTATGACATATGTTCTAGGGTCCCCTTTTCTCCATATTCCTACCAGCCTTGTTTGTTGATTTATTCATAGTAGCCATTCTGGCAGGTATGAGGTGATACTTTATTGTCATTTTAATTTGCATCTATCTGATAATGAGTGACATTGAGCATTTTTTTTCACATGTCTATTGGCCATTTGTATGTCCTCTTTGGAGAAAGGTCTTGTCAGGTACATTAATCATTTTAATTGAATTATTATTCTTCATGGTGTTGAATTGTATGAGTAGTTTATATATTTTGGAAGTTAACCCCTATCAGATGTATCATTGGCAAACATGTTCTCCAAGATAGTGGGTTCCCTTTTCATTCTGATAATGGTTTATTTTGCTCTGCAGAAGCTTTTTATTTTGATGTAGTTCCATTTGTTTATTTTTCTTGCCTTAGGAGATATATGTGTGAAAATTTTGTCATGTGAGATGTCTGCAATTTTATTGCTTATGTTTTCTTCTAGGATTTTTATGGTTTCACAACTTGCATTTAAATCTTTCATTCATTTTGAGTTTATTCTCGTGTATGGTGTAAGTTGGTGGTCTCATTGCAATTTTTTAATGCACCTGTCCAAGTTCCCCAGCACCTTTTATTTCAGAGACTGTGTTTATTCCATTGCATGATCTTGCCTCCTTTATCAAATATTAATAGATTGTAAGGGAGTGGGTCAATTTCTGGGGTTTCTGTTCTGGTCCATTGATCTATATGCCTGTTCTTGTACCAGTACCAGGCTATTTTGATTACAAAGGCTTTGTAGTAGAGTTTGATATCCAACTTTATTCTTTATCAAGATCACTGTGGCTATTTGGGTCTTTTTTGGCTCCATATAGATTTTTGGAATATTTGTACTAGATCTGTGAAATGAAGTGACAGAGAATTAGGGAGGTTGAATGACTACCTCCAAGTTACATGGCTTCTAAGTGGCCAAGCTGATATTTGGCCCTTGGCCTGTGTGACTTTGTGACTCCAGATTTTGAGTTGTGATCTATTCCTGAGCATAGAGTTTCTAGAACAGATGAGAGAAGGGTTTAATAGAGAGAGTTGTCATTAATTGTTTCATTGAACAGATGGAATTGTTGCTGAGCAATCTTTAATGATTAACTTAAATCACAGACTGGAGGGGAGTGGAACAGTGACTTGAAGCCTTCACAGTGTTTGTCTAATTATTAGATACTGTGAGGTCTTTGAGAGCAAGGCTGGATCTGATCCAATGATCTCCCCATTGTCTAACACATAGTAGGGATTCAGTTGTTAAAATTTAGTGATTGAATGAATGTTTCTAATCATTTTCATCTGACTGGCTTTGATCTCCTCTAAATGCCAGGTATCTCCAACCTTTTTCTAACAAATATTGAATACAGATGAGGACCTGACCCATTTGTATTGTTCTGTTTGATTTAAGGTCATCTGTGGCTTTAATATCCAGATTTTTCCATTAGCACTTCATACACTCATTTTCTGCAGTTCTGCTTCCTACAGAAAAAGTAAATGCATAGAAGAATGATCATAATAATAAGAAGTCAAGACTACACTAAAATCAACAACAAAAAAGCTACATTAATAAAAATATCACCCAACAATTATTTATCTACATTCTAGGCACTGTTAGGCATTTATATGCACTAATTCATTTAATCCTCATAAAATCCAAGGACATATATAACATTATTTTTCCCATTGTGCAGAAAAAGAGGGCTGGCTACACAGCTAATAAGTGATAGAACTAAGATTTTAACCATATTTGATGACAAAGCCTCTGTTATTAACTGTGATGATAAACTCCTTATAATCATTACTATAGGACTTGTTGATGGATTAGCTATAGAGACTGAATGAGAGGAAGGGGCAATAACAACTCCTAGGATGAGACTTGTGTAACTATGTGGTTGATGGTGTTATTCACAAAACAATAGCACTGATGAGGACTAGTTTGGGATGTGTGAAGGGGTTATGAGTTTGACTTTTGGGTTTGAGGTGTATTTGAGATAGAAAATTGTATATGTCAAAAAAACAGGTGGATGTGTGGTCTGGAAATCTGAGAAGAGGTTTGGGGCTCTTCACCATATAGATAAAAATAGCTAACATTTATTAGAAATTCACTATGTGTCAGTGCTATCCTAAGAGATTTACATGGATTAACAACTGGACTTTAATTCTCATGGCAGCCCTGTGAAGTTGGTACTTTGTTATCTTCATATTAAAGATGAGAAAACTGAGGTATATAGGTTAAATGACTTACCCAGGATCATACAGATAAATTGCAGAGACAAAATTCAAGCAGAGGCAGTTCTGAATTCAGGCAAGGCTGCTCTGCTCTGAATACAATATATGGACAGAATTACTGAGGGAGGGAGAGGGAGAGGGAGAGGGAGAGGGAGAGGGAGAGGGAGA
>PVJC01050386.1:0-11808 GCA_004026665.1 Murina feae
GCGCGCCTCCGTACCTCTGTACTTTGCTTCCGCTGCTGCTCTGAGTCTCAGACTCTTCTCTGGTTGTAGGATTTTCACTCAGCCAGCCGTCCTGTGGGTGCGTGTGGTGTCCGTGTGTTCTTTTCGTGGTTTTTCTGAAATAGTTGTTCACAGCTGCATATGCGGTGTCTACCCTATGCCGCCATCTTGTTTCTCTCAGTGTGTGTGTTTTTAAAATTCAAATTGTTTGCATTTTAATTATTAAATGTTTAATATGTCAGTACGTATGACTAAAAAATACATATCCTATTCTTATATCCCTTCCTAAAAAAACAATAATATGAGAGGGCTATTTGCAGAACAACAACAAATGCACAGATGAAAGAATGTTGCAAAATCAATAGAAGGGAGATGTTTTAGCAATGCTTATTTAATATTCTGAATTTAGCTAAAATGTACAACAAATATAAATCTCAATATATACATGATTTTTGTGTTAGAAATGGAAAAACTTACCTTTTCAATATTTATCTGATGCTTTCTTAACCTCTCCAGGTCTGTGGGGATTACTATTTTAATGAATTTCTGAATAGCTGGTTCAAGACGGCGTAATTTCACTTTTTCTTCATCTTCAGACATCCTAAAATATGTTGTCTTCTACTTGCAACAACTGTCTTCTCTACTCATACAGAAAAACCTGAGGAAAATATTTAAGAATGTTTTCAAATAAGTTCCTATTAGGTAATTTTATAATTTATTCTAAATGCATATTCAACTTAATGATGAACTTCAGTGACTTTTTTTCAAGAAATCTTTTGTTTTAAAACCTTTTTCTCTAATCAAAAGTAATGTGTATTTCTTTTAGAATGCTTAGAAAATATAAAAAATAAAATAAAATCAACAATCATCTGCTCACCCATAATTAATTACTCACCCCCGCCCCCATCAACTACTCCTTCTATTTTGATGTATGTCTTTCCAGGTCTTAAAAAAATGAAATGGCATGGAACCATGGTGCAATGACACACGCACATGCGTGCGTGCATATATGTATATATGTATGTAAATACCTTCTTTTAAAAACTAGGAGTATACTGCCCAAGTTTACATTTCTCAATGTATCTTAGGCATTGAATAACCTTTTTGAAAAATGTGTCAAGTGGTAAAACTGGAGGAAAAATTTCACTTTTAACAATACTGCTTGTATCAAACTTCATTTTAATGTCACCATGATGTAGCTATGTAATTATATACCATAACATAGTATGTAACTCTTCTCATCAATGTCCTTTAATTGCCTCTTCCCTTTCTTACAGTGATTAACATTGTCTACAACCAATACAAAAACATTAGTGACACAGCTGGAATAAGAACTCAGGATTTCTTAGCATCCAATCAAATGCTCTTTATAATTCATGAGAAGTTACTACCAGTATTCCACAAAGTCCAAGGGTATGCCTTTGAGGTCAGGGTAGAAGAGAGTAGGAATTGGCAAGTGAGCAGACTCCAGGATCCCACACCTACTCCAACTGGAAAAAATTTACTTAGTATGTCTAGTTCATAAATTTGAGTTTATTCGATTTTATATAAATGAAGGGCTCCACTGTTTAACCATGCTTTAAAAGCATTGTTGCGCACCACAGTTCCATGCCATCTCATTAGCCACAACCTCTTCCATATTTTAAAAAAATAATTCCATTGGGTTAGTATGTCTTAGACCAGAGTCCATAGAGATAAGGGTTCACAAAAAGACTTTGCGGAATCACCAAATCTTTATGAAAAATTGTGTATGTATTTTGAGTTATTTTAAAGGACAGAGTCCATTGCTTTCATGAGATTATCAAAGAGATCTATCACTCCAGAAATAGTAAGAACCATTATTCTAAGTAATGTTCTGTTTCTCTGTCTTTCACAGTTGAAAATTTTTAAGTGTTGGTTATATAAACTATCTTATTTACTTGTAATTTGAATTTAATGTTTGATCTAAGTTCAACACAGAAAAATTCACTAAGGGACAAGAAATGATAAAGTAATCTGAAAAGAAAATTAAAATAGGTACATTAAAAATATTCAAAGTAAAAAGGAAAGAATGTAATCTTTTAAAAAATTAGATAATGTTATGAAACAGTAACAGGTCAATCTAAAAATGAACCAAGTAAAAAGTCTACTTAAAAATTTTTACTCAAAAACTCAACACTGTAGCTGAATATATCAGTCAGAACACAGAGGAATAAAGAGGAACACAATATAAACAGAAAATTAGGGACCTAAAGGATAAATTGAGAAGCTCAATAAATAGGAGTCCCATAAGGAAAGAATAAAGTGGTGAAGAGGCATTCATTATTCAAAGAGAATATGCTGAGAATTAGAATGTAGGACCTCAAATTGAAGATGCACATAAGCCCCAAATTTACCTGAACACATGGAAAGGAAATTTCAGAACATCAAGGACAAAGAAAAAAAGCAAATCGAAGATAAAAGACAGATAAACTAAACCAATAAAAGCAGCAAGCTTTTCATCAAAGCAGGATATCAAAAGACAGAAATATCTTCAAAGTGCTAAGGGAGTTGGTATATACTCAGGGAAATTATTATTTAGAAGTGAAGGCAAAATAATAATTATCAGATGTATGAAGACTAAGTTCATTACTAAGCCCATTATTAAAAGAACTACTAATGTCCATCCTTTAACAATAAAGAAAATAAACTCAACAGAGTGAAATGGCAAAGAGCAATCAATATAATAAAGTATACTGTTACTGGGTAACTAAATGAATAAAATGAATAAAGAAAGAGTTTAAAGAAATGGTCTATTTTAAATAACCTGATTACGTATAATAAAAATGTTTCTATTAAAATTATTATTTTTCTACAATGCATCTTTTTTTATGAATTCTCACCAGAGGATATGTTTTTAAACTGATTTTAGGGAGGGAGGGAAGAGAGAAAAATAAAAAACAACATTGAAGGAGAGAAAGAGAGAGAGAGAGAGAGAGAGAGAGGGAGAGAGAGAGAGAGTCATTGATTGCCTCCTACACTCACCCTAACTGGAGATTGAACCCACAACCTGGCTATGTGCCCTGCCTGGGGATCGAACTTGCCACCCTTTGTTGTATAAGATGACACTCCAACCAACTGAATTACACTGGCCAGGGCTATAATGCATCTTTTTATGACACATGATATTACTTGGCATAGATGTTCTATAATCTAATTGGCTACATAGGTTGTTTCTAATTTTCCACCATTATAAACTATGTCACAGTATAATTACCCTCCT
The DNA here is from genome assembly GCA_004026665.1 of Murina feae. Taxonomy (NCBI): domain Eukaryota; kingdom Metazoa; phylum Chordata; class Mammalia; order Chiroptera; family Vespertilionidae; genus Murina; species Murina feae. The sequence goes on from PVJC01050386.1 coordinate 3,260, forward strand.
TCCACATAAACCAAATACCATCTATAATTATATCTTTAAGTTAAATATCATGAAATAGAATTAGTAGGTATAGACATTTTTTAGAATGTTTGATACCAAATGTTCTTAAAAAGGTTGTGCTTATTGACATTCCCACTAGCAAGACATCAACATGCCTATTTATTAATATTTGCTATTATCATTCTTCTTAGACATTTAACTGGTCACAAAAATGGTGTTTCATTCTTGTTTTATTTTTCAACTAGAGGCCCAGTGCACAAATTCACGCACAGGTGGGGTCCCTAGGCCTGGTAGGTAATCAGGGCCAGCCAGGGGAAGGACTGCGGGAGATTGGCCGGCCACAGGAGGTTGGCTGTGGGAGCACACTGACCACCAGGGGCAGCTCCTGCGTACAGCATCTGCTCCCTGGTGGTCAGTGTGCATCATAGTGAATGGTCAACTGGTCATTCTGGTAATTGGGTCAGAAGGGTCACTTAGGCTTTTATATATAGACTAGGGGCCCAGTGCATGAAATTCGTGCACTGGGGGGGGGGAGTTTCCTCAGCCCAGCCTGCCCCCTCTCACATACTGAGAGCCCTCAGGGGGTGTCCTACTGATGGCTTAGGCCTGCTCCCTGATCCCCTTGGGGAGTGGGCCTAAGCCGCAGTCTGGCCTTCCTTTGTGGGAGGCGACCAGACTAATCAGGGGAAGCCACCAGCCCCATCACCCCGCTGCTGCAGCCACTGCCAGTCACCACAGCCACCAAGGTGTTTTCATCAACATGGACTCCAGTCCCTTCACCATGAAGAAATGACAACTTTCTTTAGGCATTTTCAAGATCTGTCTTTCATAGGATATGACATTATTTTCTTTCTTTTTTTTTTTTTAATCCTCACCTGAGGATATGTTTCCATTTAGAGAATGTGGAAGAGAAGGGAAAAACAGAGAGAAACATCAAAGTGAGAGGAACACTTTGATTGGTTCCCTCCTACATATGCCCTGACCTGGGCGCTGGCCAGGGAGGAGCCTGAAACCTAGGTACATGCCCTTGGTCAGAACTGAACCCAGACCCTGCAGGCAGCAGGCTGAAGCATTATGCACTGAGCCAAACCAGCTAGGGCAGGATATGACATTTCTTAGCCCTCCAGCAGTGGACCTTCATTATTTTTCTCCAGGAGTGCAGTGGAAAAATCCTAGATTGCCTTTAGGGATTCTTATTACCCAAGTTACTAAGAATATTACCAGCAGCATACAGGGAGCTTAGCCAATGAGCGGTAAGAAAAGGTGTTTCCTTTGTAGTTCACTCATATCACCGGCTCCACCCCTGCCCCTCCAATCCCAGCTCCACCCCTGCCCAGGCCTGCAAGCTCTGGCTGAGGCTACAGGCCTGGGCAGGGGACCCCCAGACCCCTGAAATCGCCAGCTTCACAGAACCTAGGCCTCTGCGATCACTGGCTCTGATCCTGCCCCCTGCCATCACCAGCTCTGCCCTTGCCCCATTGGCAGCCTCTGGCCAAGACTGCAGGCCTGGGCAGGGGACCCGCAGACCCCTGCTTTGCTGGCTCCACCGGTGACCAGAACCCTGTGATTGCAGGCTGCGACCTTGCCCTTCCAGTTGCTGGCTCTGCAGAACCCAGGCCCCTGTGATATCTGGCCTTGCCTCTGTTGCACTGCAGCCTCTGGCCCAGGCCTTATGCCTGGGTAGGGCACCCTCATACCCCTCTGATCACCTGCTCTGCCCTTGCCCATGCCTAAGGCCTCTGGCGAAGGCCTCTGGCTTGGGCAGGGGACCTCCATCCCCCTCTGATCGCCTGTTCTGCCCCTCTGGCCCCCCGCCTCCCCCACCACCTGCCTGGCTAACAGGCCTGACCACTTCATTGGCAGGGCTGAGCCGGACTGGGTGCCGCCATCTTGTGGCAATGGAGGCAGCCATCTTTGTCATGGAGTGATGCCTAATTTGCATATTAGTCTTTTATTAGATAGGATTCTTAAATTACTAATGGAATTAATTTATTAGCCATTTGCATGTCTTCTTTCATGAAATGCCGGTAGTGAAATGTTGGTTTTACTACCAGGTATGTTTTTTTTATTATATTTAACATATAATAGACTTATAAATTATCAACTATTTGTCTAACATTAATGTTAGAAATAATGAAATTATGTATCTACTAGGATTGAACAAATAAAATATTTTGTAGAATATGAAAACCAGATTTCTTGCTGTCAAAGAAATTATAAGGGGTGAGAACAGAATGAATCCTATGGTGTTAGATTAGAATTAGAGTTATTAGAATAAACTTTTGTTTTTACAAAATCTATATATAAAAAGTATATACAGATATATATACAGACATATATATATACACACACACACACACACACACACACAGATGTCTATATATACAAATAAATATAAATCTTTGTGTATGCCTGGATATATGTGTATATAGATTTATATATATATACTAGAGGCCCGGTACATGAACATTCATGCACTAGAAGGGGGGTCCCTCAGCCCAGTCTGCCCCCTCTCACCATCCAGGAGCCCTCAGGGGTGGGAGGCAACCCGACGATCAGGGGAAGGCAATGCGACATCACACCTCTGCTGCTGCCACTGCTGGCAGCGCGAGCCTCGGCTGGCCCTGGGCGGCTAGGCAGCCACCATCTGAGGCTTGCCTACACCTTGAATGTCGGCTGGACAGCTGCCATCCAAGGCTTGCCTGTGCCTAGGGCCAGCCCTGGGTGGCTGAGGGGCTGAGGGAACTGAACCTTGTCATCTTGTGGCTGTGGGCACCGCCATCTTTGAAGGTGGGCAATTAGCATATTCCCTCCTTATTGGCTGTGGGAACCTCCATCTTTGAGAGCGGGGCAGTCAATTAGCATATTCCCTCTTTACTAGATAGAATATCCATACTGTATATATAGCTCCATATATAAATAGCTTACATATTTATGTGTGTGTATATATACACTGTGTGGCCAGATTATTAGGAGTGGTCAGACTATTATGAGCACACTATCAGTACTTCGTTGGGTCACCTTTTGCCTTCAATACTGCAGCGATTCTTCTTGGCACTGACTCCACGAGATGTTGAAAGGTGATGCGAGGAATCTGACACCATGCCTGATGAATAGCACTGTCCAGTTCTGTGAGATTTGTTGGTTGTGGAACCAGCTGTCTGATGGCTCTTTTAGCTTCCTCCCACAAATGCTCAATTGGATTGAGATCTGGTGATTGTGGGGGCCACCTAAGCAAGGTAAAGTCTCCCTCATGTTCTTGAAACCACTCCTGCACAATACAAGCACCATGGCAGGGTGCATTGTCTTGTTGGAAGCAGCCATCTCCATTGGGATACACCATCAACATGATAGGATGAACTTCATCAGCAATGATACTTAGGTATGTTGTGCTAGTCGGATGTTTATAATGATCTGACCCTGTAGCAACTTCAGTGCGAAATTATAGCTAATTTGCCTACAAACATCAGGTGATCATAATAATCTTGCCACTCAGTGTGTGTGTGTGTGTGTGTGTGTGTGTGTGTGTGTGGTATGTACTCCCCCACCATATATATATATATATATATATATATATATATATATATATATATATATATATATGCTAGGTACTAGAAATAATGATACCCCAGTAGCAATGAGCATTCCTATTGCCTAATCTAGATCTTGGTGTTTAAAAAACACTGTAAAAAACAAATAAACAAACACAAAACCAGGGATCCTTGGAGAAGTGGTTGATTCCAGGGCTGGGGCAAGATAAGCCTAGAGCACCTTATTGTGCTAGAAATTCTCAAAAAAAAAAAAAAAAAGAAAAGAGGTTTGTCAAAGGGGCACAAGAAGCAACTGAAAAAAATTCCCAAATGCCAAAGCTGGAACAATTTGAGCCTAAAATAAATGACAAGTGTAGAATAAACAATAGAAAAATAAATGAATCCATACTGATACAAATAAACAACTGAATATCCTATGTAATAAAGAGGGAATATGCAAATTGACTGTCACTCTTGTCAATTTGCACCCACAGCTGAGGCTAAGTTCCCATAACGAGCCTTAAGGAGCAATCAGCAGGGACCTGAGGCTGCGCGCCCACCCACCTCCTGCATGGGGCTTGACAGTGTGGGACCGGCCTGGTCTGGATCTAGTCCAATGAAGGGGGGCCATCCAGTTTTGGGTCTTGAGCGATTTTGAGGTGCACGTGGGTGGTTGAAGACTTGACTCTGGGTTCCATGGTGCACCCCATACTCTGACAGGAGGAAGATTTTCATATATGTTTTACTAATTTTCTTTAATCTCTGACACTTCTATTATAGAGAAAGGGCAAATAGCAATATTAAAATATTTCCTCTAATTAATGCCCTTTTAATGTGCACAAATTTGGTGCACTGGGCCACTAGTCACAAATAAATGGGAAGAGCAGCTTTTCCTTAAGAAGAACTTAAATTAATAAATGAAGAAACGAGGGAAACAGAAAGTCACCGTCATACCATTACAATAATAATTGCTGAAGGCAAGATCCATGGATGGGTGCTAAAATTAGAAAGTGAAAGTTTGAGGAGAAACAGGATGTTTGCATAGTTTACAAGTTCTCTCCCGGGATATCAATTAGTTCCCTATGTAAAGTACAGAGTAGCTTTACATGAAGAGAATCCCAGCAGACACAACCTTAACTAAACGATTGGCAGTAAAACAAAATGCAGTGTGTTGTATCATAAATGACTAACCGAGAAGGACGCACACATGCTTCTGTGGTATCGACAAAAATGCACAACCCGAATCATGAGAAAATTTCAGGCAAAACCCGACTGACTAGCATTCTTCTAAAGCAGGCGTCCTCAAACTACGGCCCTTGGGCCACATGCAGGTGCTTTTGCCGCCTTATATTTTTACTTCAAAATAAGATATGTGCAGTGTGCATAGGAATTTGTTCATAGTTGTTTTTTTTTTTTTTTAACTATAGTCCGGCCCTCCAACAGTCTGAGGGACAGTGAACTGGCCCCCTGTTTAAAAAGTTTGAGGATTCCTGTTCTAAAGCATAAAGATCATGCAAGACAGAAAAAGACTGAGCTGTCACAGACTGGAGGAGACTAAGGAGCCATGCCAACTAAACGCATTGTGGGATCTTAAATGGGTTCCTGGTACAGACAAAGGTCATGCGTATAAAAAATGCTGGACATCTGAAGAAAATTGGTATGGAACTGGGCCTATGTTAATTTCTTGCTTTGGATCATTGTACCAGTTATACAGGTGTTAACATGAAAGGAAGCAGTAGAGGACTCTGTATTATTTTTGTAGCTTTTCTATATTTGTAAAATTATGTCAAAATAAAGTCTTTTTTTTAAAAAAAGGGATTTAAATATATATTAAATATATATTATATATATACATATTTTGAGTATATATATATATATATATTTTTTTTTTTAAGTAAACTGATGTTTTATATAAACAGGGCAAACATTTAGAAGCCAAAGAACTGCACCTTTTTCACCGCACGAACACTCCTGGGGAGGGGTTTCCAGGCTACAAACTTTATCCTTCACACTTAACTCCCTCAGCTGAGCACCATGATGCTCACGCCTCCCACGAGGAAAGAGCGCCGGGAGTTAACGCCTTAAAAGACTGCATCTAAAAGCCCATTGCTCAGAAAAAAAAAAAAAAATCCAAAATCTCTGGGACAACGCCCCACCCACTCAAGAGTGACCAACACCTTCCAGCAGCTAGATTCCCCCCCATTGGGGGCCCCGACTTTCCGCAGGCACGTCGCCCCGCGTCTCCCACTGGGGGACAGGGTACGGAACTTGGAAAGTGAAGGCCTTGGTCCTACCGTACGGTCTCCTCTCTGAGCCGCGGGTTCCGAACGTGCAAAGGGGCGAGCTAGACCGGGCACCTTCAGGGCAACACCTCCCGCTCGGGCTGCCGGGGGGCTCTGACCCCTCGCACCCGAGCCTCGCGTCACCCCTCGCAGTGTCACCGCTCGCAGTGTCACCCACGGCGCCCTTGGGCCAACCCCCTACCCGCCCCCCACCAGGGGACGGATGCGCGGGCCGGGCTCGGGTCCGAGACGCCGGGGACCCCGAGGACCTGGCGCCCCCAGGGCGTCCCGGGCAGGGCAGACGCCGGGAACTTTTCCACCCCCGACCTCGGGCGGCCGTCACACTCGTCCCATCGGCCGCCTCTCTACACCCGCTGCGACTAGTGCTTCTAAAAACGAAACCGCCACTTCTTGGAGCCGAGAGGAGTCCCCACGACGCTGGCATTTACGACAGGAAGCCCGCCTTCCGTGGGCGCCTCTCCCGCGGGCCCAGCCCACCCGGAGGACCAGGGCCTGACGCCCCGAAGGCGGCCTCCCGCGAGCCCCTTACCTCCCGCCCGGGCGCCGGAGAGCGGTCGGTGCGCACGGCGCAGGCGCGGGCGCGACGGGGCGGGGCGTCGCGTTGGCAGGCCGGGTAGGCCACGCCCCCACCGCCCTGACCAGCCTTGCGGGGTGTGGCCAGCGCGCAGGTGGGAGCCTCCGCGGGCGAAATTTGTTTTCCAAAGTGATCTTGATTTCTGCAATGGGGTAGTAATACTGGAACCAGAAGGTAAGAGGCGCATGAACGCTTTTTAAGTCCGTTTGTTGTGTTTTAAATATGAGACAATTCACATTTGTATAACCCTCCGCATTTTGCAAAAATGTTCTGTTCCTTTTCCTCTGTTTTTCCAGGAATTTTATTGGCGGGCAGGCCGCGTGTTCTTAGAAATTGACGCTCAGAAAGGCTGTGCCTTCTCCCTCTCGCTCCCGCTTCTCGCTCCCCCCCTCCAAAATACACACACACACACAACTGTGAGGTGAAGAGGGCACAAAACTTCATTGTAACAGGCGCAGAAACTGAAGCTCAGACAAGTTGTGATCTTCCCCCCAAAACTGGTGGAGGCCTTAATACCAATGTCCTTATTCCTATTTTATAACCAGTGACACTGAAGCTCAACAAAAAGCGTTAAGTGACTCACTCCAGTTCATCCAGTTAATGACAGAGTGTGACCTTCAACTGGGTTTGCTAATTTCCTTCCCAAGTTCTTCCTGTTATACCAGCTGCCATCAATGAACAAGCAGATGGCTGGCTTTGAAGCCAGGTCCAAGTTATAGGTGATGGCCTAACTTCCACACCCAGCCTTTTTTATATATGTTTGTGAATATTAACATGACTTGCTTAGTTAGAATCTATTCTCTAATGATATTGTCCTCAAGTCATAAAGGAAACTCAGTTCTTAGAGTCCTCCTGTGGAGTGGATGTAGAAGTAGAAATTGTGGATCAAGAAACAATAAGAAAGCCTTGAAAGGCAATTTCTAAAATAAAATTTAAAATCTAAGCAAAGAACTTGAAAATTTTCACTCATAGTCTTACCAAAAAAAAAAAAAAAAAAGAGCTGAACAAACTGAAAATCTATTACTGGATCAACTTCCCTGAAACTGAAACAGAAGCCCCTGGACCCTTAAGCTGATAAGAACATTTAAACAGTAACTTTGACAAGTCATCAGAGGTTGAGTGTGGACTAGTATGTGGGTGAGAACCTCCTGGGAGGGGCAGTGTTAGGGGGACATGTCCATGGATTTCCCTCCAGGAACCTCACCAGATCCTCAAGGTGAAGAGACAATGGAAAAACCCTCATGTTTCTGGCAAAGGAGAAGAAAAGAAACCATTTCTTAAATATACCCAGTCTTCTTCCATAAGAAAGGCCTCCTCAGTGGGGGAAAAGACTTAGCCAGAGATATGAGGGGGGAGAGAGGGGTTGGGGGAAGCATTACCCAAATCCAGCCCCTCCTATCCTTCCTGTTTCTCCCAGTGGGGGAAAGGATAAGAAATACTTTTGAAGGTCATAGCCCAAGGACACAGGCCCACTAAAGACTGAAACAAGATTACAGAATGCTGTCCCTCACCCTTCACCTTACCACCACATCCACAGGGCTCCAGTAAAATAACTGGGTTACAGTTGAGAGATCTGCAGTGTGCAAACTCTATATAAGAAAATTTTAAGGAAAATCCAAAGAAAAGAAAGACTCTGAAGGATATTGAAGCCTCTCATATCTACCTGTATGGCAAGCATTAAACACAGCTCCTAAACAGTTTAATATAAAACCTGACCTTAAAAGCCAATTCATGCAAAAAAAGAAAAGCCAATTCACTTCAGTTCCCATACCAGATACATTATATCTGAATTTTAACCAAAAATTACAAGACCTATTATTACTGTTGTAAGTAGTTAGTTATTAATAACTAGAGCCTGGTGCATGAAATTTGTGAACTCGGTTGGTTGGAGGTCCCTCAGTCCGACCTGCGCCCTCTCACAGTCCAGGAGCCCTTGGGGGATGTCCATGGGGAGTGGGCCTAATCCATCAGTAGGACATCCTTAGCACTGCCACAGAGGTGGGCTGGGCTCGCCAGCCAGGAGCCCAGCTCAGGGCTTTTGGCTGAGCGGTGCTCTGCCTGTGGGAGTGCACTGACCACCAGGGGGCAGCTCCTGCATTGAGTGTCTGCCCCCTGGAGGTCAGTGCGCGTCATAGCGACTGC
>PVJC01050387.1:0-11268 GCA_004026665.1 Murina feae
TGACAGTTTGCTGTGTGTAAATTTTAAAAAATAAACATCCATAATAGTTTTTCTACATCTACTTGCCTCACATTGGAATCTATATTGAACCTATATTAAAGGTTCTACCATTTTATGTTCTCTTCACTCTGGTTAATGGATGGTTGAAAAGATTTTCTTAATTTTATAGAATGTGTGCTTATTGTTTCAAGATAAATTATTTTAACAATTTTGGAAAATTGTTGTGGTATTCTCCCTAAGGGAATATATTAGCCTGGTTAATGTTGCTCAGTGGTTAAGTATCAATCTGTGAACCAGGAATTCACGGTTCAATTCCCAGTGAGGGCACATGCCTGGGTTGAGGACTCCATACCCAGTTAGGGGCACACAGGAGGCAGCTGATCAATGATTCTCTGTCATCATTGATGTTTCTATCTCTCTCTCAAATATGAGGGTTTAAAAAGTAAATAATAACAATTTTTTCAAGGAATCTTATAATTTTTTAACCCTCACCTGAGGATATTTTTTTCTTTGCTTTTCAGTGAAAGTGGAAGAGAGGGAGGGAGGGTGGATGGAAAGAGAGAGAAACATCAATGTGAGAGAGACACACATGCATCCTGACTGGGGACAGGGAGTGAACCTGCAACTCAGGTATGTGCCCTTGACTGGAAATCAAACCAGAGACCCTTTTGTGCTTGGGCTGACGCTCTGCCACTGACCAACAAAGGTCAGGGCAAATCATGTAACTTTAAATACCATTGATCAAAACTACATTAAAAACACAAAACTGCTGACAAATATTTTTAATTGTCAGTAAATCAATAGGTTAAATTAACACTGAGTAAGAGAAGGAATAAAAGGGAATTGCTACTACTGATGTAAAAAAAAAATAACACACAAATAAAATAACAATGTCTTGTTTTTTTGTTCTCCAGAATAAGATATTACAGCAAAAATTTAAGTGAAAGCAGTTCATGTTGAAGGTGATTTCAGTAGGGAGCAGAAAAAATGGAAGTCAATCACACATGCACAATTGGACCAGTTACTCCTGTGGCAAGTCGAGTTCCCTCCCATTGGGGAACTCTGGGAGCCAGGTTCTAACAGGCCTCTCAATTATCCCAACCCACATGCCAGGCATCAGCACATTGATTCCTCCTCTTCCCTCACTCATTGTTTAAGGGTAGATTCACAGAGCACTCAAATCTGCACATGGACTATGTTAGTATCTCAATACCCTCGCTATTGGAAAACCTCTACCCTAGTATAATGACAACGAACTTAATATTTTTCTCCTCACATTGAAAATAGTGGTCAAAAAACCCAATTGCTTTTCTTGAAATCACATGCCTGAATATTATCTGAGCCAGAACTAGAATCAAAATATTTTCACTCATGAGTTAGAATTTACATTTTATATCATAAATATGAGTTTTTCTCCAAGTGTAATGTTCAAAGGAGTAAGTTCAGCATCAGTTGAAAACTTGTGAGAAATGAAAATTCCAGAGCCCCATAAATTCAGTGAGTTGGTCCCAGTTACCGGTTTTAATCAAAGGAACTCTGATACATGCTAAAAATTGATACCTGCTATTAAGATTTTATTTATACACAAATAAGAAGTGATGTGTCCCCCACTCTTAATCACATACACACAAAACTATGCAGGGTAACTTTTAAAAATGCATTGCATACTGTATTTTTCTTTTCTGGCTAAATTTTAAAAATGTATTCACAATGCATATTTATCCACAAATTTTTATTAAAAGGTCAATATCCTATATAATAAAAACCTGATGTGCTAAGTATTTGGTCATCAGGTGGGCCGTTCAACCAATCAAAGTGTAGTATTGCTAATGATATGCTAAGGCCACTCAACTGTTTGCTGTGATGTGCACTGACCACCAAGGGGCAGACAGTCAATGGGTTGACCAGTGACTTTGACATGCACTGACCACCAGGGGACAGACACTCTGACTGGTATGTTAGCTTGCTGCTGGGGTCTGGCCGATCAAGATTGAGTGTGGTGGGCTGGACATGCCCTGGAGTCCTCCTATGGTCCCTCCCCAGATGTCCAACTTCCCATGTCTCTCCCTGGCCCTAATCGTGCACTGGTGGGGTCCCTTGGCTTGACCTGTTCCCTCTCCCAATCCGGAACCCTTCGGGAGATGTTGGAGAGTTGGTTTTGGCCTGACCCTGCAGGCCAGGCTTAGGGACCCCACTGATGCACAAATTTGTGCACTGGGCCTCTAGTGTTAACATATTTTCCATGTGAAAATAATCTAATTTGGAAGCAATTTAGTATGAATAAAAGATAGGAATACTATGTTCACTTGTGTGACTTTCTGAAAAACACTTTTTTCCTTTGGGCCCAAGTTTCTTCAACTTAAAAAAAAAAGAGTCTTGAACTAGATGCTTTTTAAAATTCTATCTAGCTTCATATTTTTCTGCTCCAATGACTAGTTGTAAGTGAAGGATAATTCTAGCAGAATGGTAAAGCTGTCCTGTGTAGATATAGTTCTGTCTCCATTGCTAGACAATTGTTTAAGGAAAAGAAAACCTAGAAATATATAGCATTTGGCTGGGGTTTGAATGACAGGACCATCTTCACTTATGTATAAGTTGGTATGCCAAAGTCTTTGAAGCTAATATATTAGCTTGTATTAGTCTGAGAAGGCCAGGCTTTGACATTGGCAATCCCCAAGACTGGCCCTGGTAGACCAGATTTAAGCGTCAGGCAGCTACAAAGAGATTCAACTGGTATGCCACAGGAATTTTTAAAACATGAGATACCTAACTATTTAGTCAGGGAACTGACTTCTTTCCTTACATTATGAAACAAACAAACAAAATGACAATAGCCAACATAACAATAGATGTCCAGTGTGAATGAATCAAAATAACACCTATAAAATTATACCTATTTTTGTCAGATTGGCAAAAATAAGTCTCTTTTATAGTGTGGCATAGAATTTTGGTAGTTTATTTATGCTCTGAGATTAAAAAACAAGTAAAATAAAAGGTTGAGAACCACTGCTATAGATTCATGGCTGACTCTCTGCACTGCTTGCTTTGACAACTCCTTTTCTGGACTATCAGAGCTGAGCTTTGCAGAACTGTTTCTAATATTTAACTAACATTTTCCCTGATGCAGCTCCCGTCCCTTACACTATGTTCTCTTCTTAATAGTGTGTCACCGGCACCATCTTAAAGAGGCATCTTGCTTGTAAATAAGGCTCTATCAGCGGAGTCTTCAACTGATGCACTGCAGCTTACTGTATGTTTCTCCCACAGTGAGTAAAGTAACTTTGAAAAAGACAGAATCACTTGGGTAAGTCAGTGGTCAGTTCTACTCCTTTGTGTTAGCCATCTGCTGATTCATGGGATTCATTTTAAAGTATCATCAGGACACTCAGAGTTAATGCACAAGCAAACAAAAAGAGAATGTACATCAGGGCAACCTATACAGGCAATACTTCTCTATTTGAAGATGATTGGAAAGAATGTCTTTTAACAAATCACTAAGACCTCTCTAGTCAAAAAGCGCCCAGCGGATTATAAGAATGCAATAACTGTTATTTGAATAAGTGATCAAAATGACCAAAGCCTGAGCCCACCTGGAGTCCTGCTGAATGTCTGGAAGACATCCAAGAGTAAAGTCAGGGTGTTATTGGCAGAAGAATCAGGAAGGCTGGAGACTCTATCTCAGGTGGCAGAGTCATTTCAGGCCACTCCAATCTCCTCTGATAGATTTTAAGAGAGTCATGCATATAAGGAGAGTTGACAAGCAAAATATTTAATTTTATTTTTATCTGCTGAATCTGGCAATGCTAATATAAGCCATAGTCTTTCTACTTAAACCGAGAGGGCTGAAGGAAGAAATAAATCATATCTTGACCAGAATAAATAATTTGCATAGAAATAGAAATCTTATGAAAACATTGTAAATTATGTATTCCATTCCCAGATGAGGTAAACATTACCTCCATTTGACAGAGGAGAAAACAGAGAGATTTTTCATAGGCTCCTGAGCAATAATAGTACATGGCTCCTGGCGCTGAGATAGAGTATGCTATTCTGCCTGGGCTTTCTACCATCAACTTAGAGAGTGCAGATGGTGCTTATCTGCCCCACATCCAAAGTTTCTCTCCTTGGGATCTAGGACCAGTATTTCCTATGGAAAACCATCCTTATCTTATTTCTGTCCTGGAAGTTTGGATGGGATTTACCCGACTACCAACTCCGGAGTTTCCCATTATTGGTATACTGCATCAAGATATAGCAATGGTTTTGATGAACAATGCCTAGATTTGCTCATAGCTGCTTCTAACAGAGTAAACATCAAGGTTTTTCTGAATTTGAAACAAAGAAGCTTGTAGCCTGCGGAGCTATTGACACCAGAGAGAAGAAAGAAAGTCTGCAAAAGATGGAGGAAGACAAAAGAATTCAAGATGAGGAATTTGAAAAGAGGAACTAAGTACTGTTCCCAATATATCCGAGCTCAGTGGGTCTTGGACAAGTTCACCTTTATTTTGCTGGACTGCTTTCCCACTCACTCTCATCCCGGTTTACACCAAGGGCATTCTCTTTACTGGAGCCTTTTTAAAAGATGTAATTTTCAGTTCTCCCTTACGCCCTTTGTTTTACATCTTTGTGATGATAACCCCTGAAAACCTGAACACAAAATTCTAAAAGAAGCATGGAAACCAGTTTTCCTTATAGAACAAAGCAACATAGATTTTATTTTTAGAGAAGGGCAGCTAGAGAAAGGCCAGCTCATTGACAATTCAAGTTGACCTTACCATCTAGCACAATCTCTGTTTTAAAGTCTTTCTCTAGAGTTTCTTCCTCTTCAAGGAATGTTTCCTGGTTGATGCCAGTTTCAATGACCTCTGGGTCAAACAGCCTCTATTACCATGTGACCTGGTATAGGAAGAACCAACTTAAGGGCAAACTGAAGATGTTTCTGTCAGACTGAAGGTTTGCTGCTGTTCATGGAAATAACTGAACATGTAATCATGACTACCTCATATTTCTGGGCTTTTGCAGTCAAATGCTACTCTTATAACTAAATAAATTCTGGTGCTGAAAACAAAAATCAGGCTACTATCAAAAGAAAGATGGTGAATGTAAGAAAGCATGGTGGTGTTATTTTTTAAATTTCTGTTATACAAATAAATGCATCAAATAAATCAAAGACTCCATGGTGAATTACAGTGCCTAGATAAAGGGTGCATTTGGATTTTAATCAATCACATCTTTCCCTGAGTCCTTTAACACTGCCATTTGATACTTATTTATGATATATTTTCTCTTGCAAGTTTGTATATTTTGCATTACTTAAACTTGCAAAGCTCTGCAATCTGCAGGCCTCACCTCTCACATCCTCCACAGTGCTTAGTGCAGATTTCTACCACACAGGAACAAAAAGTATAAATTCTTATGTTGATTGAATTGCTTCCCTGATACTTAGAAGATTTTACCCTATTTATTCTGCCCCATCATTTATAAAATGGGGATGATAATGGCTGTTGCTCAGACCTCACTGAGTAGCTGAAAATCTCACAGAATAATGAACATGAGCTTGTACTTCAAGAAAGCTATGCAATGTTTATATTATATCTTCGGATCTCTGTTCTATTCCTGTTTGCTATTTTTGAACTATTTTACACCTCTTTGTAAATTGTAGGTACTGATAAACAGACAAACTATCTTGTCCAGTAGAGTTTCCAATGACTTCTTTCTCCACTGCAGAAAACACTATTTGGTATTCAGTGTAAATATTTTCTTTCTTTCTTTCTTTTTTCTTTTTTTTTTTTTTTTTACTTTTCCTTTAAACAGGTTATACCATCTGTCTATTCCTGCATATGAGAAATATCAAAACTTTAACAGATGTTTTTTCATATCTGTGGAAGATAATTTTGCCCTATTCTGAAAATTATTTTTTAATAATGTCAGAAATTTTCCACCAAGATAACTAATGGATTCACCTACCAGAGCCAGGTAATTGTTCTCACCAGAGGAGGCCATATCATAGGTGGGTTAGGGCCCAGAAGTGACTACAAGGAGGTAATAGAACTTTAATGACTCTGGGTTTCTTTAATGTTAATTTTACTCTTTAATAATTTTGTGATTTACTTTTTATATTGAGAATTTAGTTTTATAGTGTGATTATTTGATGATCTTTGTATTAGTTGTTTATAAAAATCTACTTTCTGCTGGGTGAGAGACAACAGAGACTCTGGTTTATGAATCAGTTTTTGTATGCGTTGAATTTCATCATCTGACCACCTGATGATTTTTAATTTTTAGTCTTTGTTAGATGAGAGACAGAGAATCTGGTTTATAAATCTTCTCTCTGTTTTAAGCTCAAATGAAGTATGAATTTGATCATTTATATACTCTTCACCCGTGGATAACTTTTAGAGTTAAAGCTTATATATTTGTCTGTATGTCTTAGTGTCTATGTCTCAAACTTTTACCTCTGATTGTATAGATGCATAATGGTTTTCTACTTTTGGATGATATTGATAAATAAGGCTATAAAGTCTTTTAAAGAAACTTGTTTTGGCTGGCTTATAGAGATAAATAAGCACTTATATAAACTGAATGTTCCTCAAATGTCCAGAAAATAAGGAAATTGAACTTTAATATTTTAAATGGGCAAAAAATGTATTTTTCAAAAAAAAAAAAACCACACAATTTATAAATATGTTAAGAATTCAAGAGAACATAATTTAGATGAGTCTGGTAAATGAGACTACTTAAATATTTTTGGTTTAATATAAACAACTATGTGTTTTCTGATTTATCAGTATTAAGTATAATACAAATGCACATTTTTCTTCTCTATATGCATGTTTCCTAATCTAATACAAGTTACTGATCAAATAAGCCAGCATTACTTCTCCTTAATGTACAAGATTATGAAAAATGTAAATCTGTGTTTTGAATCTGTATTAAGATTAATTTTATTCTCACAGTTATTGTGCTTTGTAGTTGTCAGCTTGAAGAAAATTTCTAAGATCTTTAGATGACTTAAATCCTTGGACTGATATTTAATCAAGTCAATTAATGCACATTCATTAGATACTTAGACCATTTCTACGTTAGACAGAGCACTGAAATACTGATTACGAAGCATTAATTTTAGTTTATGTGCTTTTGCTTCTTATTTATACACTACCCAGAGGCTATATCTTTGTAACTGTTAGGATCATGTTTGTGGTTGTCACTTTGAGAAGTTGCACTCTAAGAGATGTGTGTATCTGTAGAAAGCCAGTGTCTGTCAGTTTGCAGTCATTGGATTCCATTTTTCTCAGTGAAATAGAAGTTGCTTTAGTTTGAAGTTCCAGTTACTATAAGTAAATGAGAATGTACTAGGAGTGGTAGGGGCAGAAAGGTGCAATTGTGAACACAGGGTGACAAGTTGTGTTCTTATTTAGTAAGGGAAAAAGAGAATACATAGATTTGTTTCAAAGTAAAGCGATTGCTCCAGAATCACAAGAGGGTGGTGAGAAACGAAAACCTGAATTATAGAAAGTTACAGAAGGTTCACAGATAGGGAGTTTTATTCTCTTTGGGTTGTACTGTGTGCAAATAATGAATGCAAAATGCTACAAAATATAAAATATTAGCAGTTTTCTCAATTTTGATGGGCTTGCTTTCTTCATTTACTGTGTATCGCCTTGACCTGTGTACACAATTCTGTGTAACCTGTACAGATTATGTGTTTTACCAGAATAATTTTCTATGCTTTGCGATCATTTTATTATGACCTTGATTATTAAGAAAAAACAATAACAATAAAGGCTCCTCACTAATGAAAGAGCTGAGGTTATTTACAATCATGTTACATGTTATGTTTATTTAAAAGGTTTTATTGTTGTTAGTTTCAAGTGTGTAAACAAGTATTATGTCCATTTTATGTGTTTAAATCTCATGACAACAGTTTTAAAATTATTTTTGGCCTTCCTAAAATTGAATCCTAGATGCAAAATGAAATAAAGTAAAATAAAATGAAACTCTCAGACATTTTTTAAAATTACATTAATTTTTTTAGAGAGAGGTAGGGAGAGAGAGAGAAACATTGACTGGTTGCTTCCCACACCTGTTCTCACCATGGATGAAAACCACAACCTAGGTAATGCCTGGACTGGGACTCAAACCTGCCATTTTTTGGTGTAAGGGACAATATGCCAACCAGATCAACCATCTGGTCAGGGAAAAATTCTCATATTTTTGGCACCAAAAATTATCTTTGAAGTTTACAAAAGGGCTCCTGAAAAATCACAAAGCTTTGTACTCCTTTTAAAAGAGAGATGATAAAATGGATTTATTTGATATGTCAGCATTAATTAATTTTATGAAAGGAATTGTCAAATCAGAAAATATGCTCCTCTGTTCCTATGTTAAAATTTCATGGGTATATAGTTGATATAAGGAAATTGTATGGCTCCTAGAGCTATGACAATGCCTTAGCTCTCCCAGACACATTTCTATCTATCAGAGTCCTGGTGCTGCTTTGCCTTATGATATTAGATAACAATGTTTTCTTAATCATTGTTTCCATGCATGACTGGAACCTTTTATTGAGTACCCTTGCATTCATGTCAATATCATTATTTGCATAGACTCCATAGAATTTACTATCCTTTCACAGGACATAATTGGAAACATTGGTTTATATGGCCAAGTTTTTTTTCTGGAATGTCATATTTGACAACGATACTCATTTAATCAGCTAAAAACCATCCAATTTAAAGTAACTAAGTGTGCCTTTTCATTGGTGGTTACAAAGCCCCTTTGGAAAAACTGGCCTGGGACCTGGCTTTTAGGGTGTAAGTCTTAGAAGTAAGAGCCATAGCTGGTTGTTCAGTGGTTAAAGTGTCGGCGCATACACCAAAGGGTCTTGGGTTCTAGGTTTGATTACTGTCAAGGACGCATACCTCAGCTGCAGGCTTGATTCCCAGTTCTGGTCATGGAGAGTTTAGGAGGCAACCAATTAATGTGTCTCTCTCACATGGATGTTTCTCTCTCTCTTTCTCTCCCCCTTTCTTCCCCTCTCTACAAATCAATAGAAAGATATCCTCTGGTGAAGATTAACAACAACAACAACAAACTGAGTAATAAATGTAATTTTTAAGTTGGTCCAGGAAGCTTAGAATATTATAGGGCCTTGCAAAGTAAGGAACTTCCCCAATTTATACTATAGGCAAAATCCAGTAGAAGTTTCTTGGTTTGTCTTTCTAGCCTAAAGAGGCTATTAAAAACTCATTATGAAATTCCTTATGCAAATTTCAAGTAAAACAAATATATAAAGATCTATGTAGTAAGTTAGCACTCTTGATGCACCTATGTCAATAATCAGACAAACTCTAATGAGGTCAGTCTTATTTTGTAATCAAGAAAACTGTTTGAGATTATTTTTTATCAAATCAGAAGAGACTGTACAAAAATATTATAATGTACATCTATGATAATAAAAGCATAATATGCTAATTAGATCGGATGACCTTCTGGATGAAGCCAGGGCTGTAAGGGAAGCCTGGGTCCAGGGTGTTAGAGGGAAGGTGGTGCTGGCAGCCGGGGGAAGGAAGGCCTACTCTTGCATGAATATCATGCATTGGGCCTCTAGTTTATATTATAATGGGAAACTATCCATTATTTCCAAAACACTTCTATGAACTGTCTAGTTTTAGCTCTGTACATTATATTTAACTCTCTTGCACCTGTTTGCTAATTCTAAATAACAGGTAGGCAAAAGATACCTTTTCCATAGAGTTTCTATTCATCTTCATTCTCCTTTGTGGAAAAACAAAGTTTTGCATTTATTTGCAATTCAATCCCTTTATTCCATATAAATTGTGTGTGTGTATGTGTGTGTATGTGTGTGTTTCAACTTTTTCTGTGAGTTGGTTGTAATATTCTCCTGGTTTCCTCATAAGAGGAAAGTCAAAACTTTAACATATATTTATTTTTTTTACATCTGTATGCCAGTCCTGATATTATCTTTTTCTTAATATGTTTTCATAGTACTATACAAATGTCACATGCTACTAATTATTATCATTCTTGATCTGCCATTAGTCACTTCTTAAGGACTATTAAACAATATTAGCAGTAATAAAAGAAATAAGTGCAAAAACTTTATCATTGATATTAGTTAATGACGTGTATATGACTATTTTTCATTAAATTAAACATGTTTTATATCTCTTTAAGTGATTAGAAAAAAAATCCCTTTATATCCATTTATCAATTGGAAGGGGGGTTTGCTAGGTGGGAACATAGGATTTCTCAATTGTATCTTGCATTCACCATTGTCCCCCTGCCCAACCCTCATCTGAATAAACTGAGCATCCAGTTTGCCTTAACTTACCTGTCCTGTATGAGTTCTCAAAAATAATTGTAACTGTTCTGATATTTCTTCTGCCAGCTTTTCCTCTGCTCTGAGATGATTTTCACTGGACCTCACTCATTTCAGTATTTTACATTATCTTGATACTAGGGGCCCAGTGCACAAAACTTTGTGCACTCAGGGGGTGGGGGTCCCTCAGCCCGGCCTGTGCCCTCTTGCAGTCTGGGACACCTCGGGGGAGATGTCCACCTGCTGGTGTGCCTGGCCAGCCTGGGTGAGGGGCTGAGAGCCATTTTCAGGCTGCCCACAGCCCCTTCAGGGTTCGTGCACTGGGGGGTGGGAAGGCTGGACGTTTCCCACCGGAGGGCCCACGACTGCACACGCCTGGTGGGCCCACACCGCTGAGGGGACACACCTGGCGCAGAGTTGGGTGGCAAGACAGGGGCGGACACTGGTGCAGAATCCCTCGGTGGGGCCCTGCTGCTGAGCAAACACACCGGGGGTGGAGCCGGGCAGCGGACTGGCTTCAGATTCTCTGCACTGTGCAGCAGATGCTCCCGCATGCCCTGTGGAGGCCCCTGGGGGGCGGATGAAGGTAGCGGACCCTGGACAGGTGTTCCTGGACACCCTGAAGAGGCCCCCAGGGGGTGGAGCCAGGCAGTGGACCCGGGACAGGCATTCCTGGATACTCCTCGGAGGCTCCCGGGGGGCAAAGCCAGGCAGCAGACCCAGGTCAGCTGCTCCTGCACACCCTGTAGAGGCCCCGTGCTCCTGCATGCCCCGGGGAGGCCCCCAGGGGGTGGAGCCAGGCAGTGGACCCAGGACAGCTGCTCCTGGATGCCCCGAGGAGGCCCCAGCCCAGACCCCCCCTCCCACTGAGCTGACACACCTGGCACAGCTATGCCGGCCGGCCGTGGAGGCTCCCAGTGCAGAGC
>PVJC01050388.1:0-11823 GCA_004026665.1 Murina feae
GGCCCCTAGTATTTAGTATAAATACATATACCTAAACATACCTGAGCAGAATATGGTGATCATCAAAGTAAGTAAGAGCAGCAAGATTATATTCACGGCTTTACAGGCCATTCCCCACACCATTCCTGTGGCCAATGTAACACAAACTTCATGGATTAAAATGCAGTAATCTACTCTCTCACAGATCAGAACCCAAGAGTCCAAAATCAGTTTCACTAGGCCCAAATCTAGATGTCAGCAGAGATTACTTTTTTGTTGTTGTTGTATTGTTTTTCAAATGTATGTTTTTCAAACATAAGTGGTCCAGAGATTAGGACATGCATATTTGGGGGCTATTTTTTAGACTACCACACCCACCAACACACATCCCAACCACTTCCCTTCCACATTACCAGGTGTTAAAACTTGTAAACATTTTTTTGGACACAAAGAACTAGATCAGTTTGGAGAAAAGATGGAGCCTGAAATAATGAGACAGGTCTACGTTGATTACCTGTGGAAAGTGAGCCATAGGAGGAAATAGTCTTTCCTTTCCACTCCAGTCTGAGTTCCTCACACCTGGAGCTCTCTCCAGATCCTCCGTGCTCAGCCCAGTGTGTCCCACACTGCAACATGCAATAAGAGTCGATGAATAAGCAAACAACATGTGAGCTGTCCCCCCATGTTGTCTTGAATCACTTCTTGGAAAACCCATGTGTCCTCCTCATTGACAGTCAGCAATGCAGCTCAGGTGCTACAGGGAAGCTAACCCACGGGCTCTCCAGTCCCAGGCTCTGCACCACTAATCCTCAGGGCCTGTCTTGCTCCTATTCCCTGTAGTTTCTCTGGTCCTTTTTCATTCTGTCTCTTCCGCAGTCTCATAACCACAGCAGTCAGACTGGCCCTTTTCCCAGGGCTGTTGGCTCTAGCAATGTACCTCTTGAGCAGAGACTGCGCATGTGGTGATCCATCAAGGTTGGACTTTGCTGTCAGCCAAGACACCGTGTCAAACCCATGGTCTGCCTGCCTCCGTGTCTGGTTTCCTTCTCTTACATTCTTTACTGAAACTAGAAGAAACTCTTTTTTTTTCTTCTTATTCTTCTTCTGTCTATAAATCAGCAAATCACACAGAGTATATTTGGTCAGGGAAGTTTTTACAAAGCTCTTGCTCTACTTTGAATGCTATATTCAGAGAATTGCTTTGATTTCCTCCATGATTCCACTGATTCATTGTGACCCCCACACTCACCACGACCCCCACATTAAGCTCCACACGCAGCCACATCATTGCTTCTCATACCTTATGTTTTATTTCCTAATGCTAAGGACTTCTTTAGTCTTTGTTTGCTGATCCCTCAACTCTGTCTGCCACCTAAAGAAAAAGAATATATTCAGCTATGGGGCTGGGGGAGAGAGAAAACCAAAGTTGAAACATGTCACACTTGAGTCACATGTTTGCTGAAAAACAAGTTTTTTGTCCTACTTCCTTCCCAGAAAACAGTAGGATTTGGGGTGCCAGTTGAGCAGCTGCCATCTCCTTATTTACATTCACATTTCAACCCATGAAAATTTCCAAATAACTGACATGTCTCCTACAATGGCCAAGAGAAAAAAAGGTGGGGGGAGGGTTCTAGTAGAAACACAAATCGCCTAACTTCTCACTTAGAATAGATAGGCATCTTGTAGGCAAAAAGAGATCATTTCTCAAAGATCTGTTTCACCGACATAAAAGGACACCAAGGTCAGCACTATTCATGAAAAATATGAAGAACTATTTCATAGGGGAATAGTAGAGGAAAAAACAAATAAATGAAGAAAGGAGAGTGAGGCAAAGGGAGGACTAAATATAAGGGCAATTACTTGCCAAAGACCACAGGACTAGCAGAGCAGTAGACAGAACTGGAATTCAGATATCCACATCCCTCATCCAGAGTTATTTCCTCTACCAGAGTTTCCCAATCAGCACATCCAGAGAGGGCTAAAGGTATGGAAATCCTGATTCCTTTGCATGACCAGATGGACCTGGGGTGGGAGGAATCATAGCCAGTTGCTGCTGATCCAAAATAATCCCTTCCTATTCCCAAGTGTGCCGAGTGAGTATAAACTGCCTTGTGTCCTATTACATAGACCACAGTTTGGAAGCATTGTGGAGTCCTCTCCACAGTGAGACCTGAGGGAGTGCTCTTGCCTGATAGTCTTCTTGACAAAAACATCTCGCCCCATGAATCTGAGAGGACATTGGACCTGCATCTGGAATCCCGAGGCCAGTTACCCCTGAGGGTTCATGGAAGGAGTGTATCTAGGATCCTGAAGTCAAGGGTGAGTGGCGGCGTAATGACAGGTAATAAGCACCCCACGAAGACAATATTATATTAAGGAGACCTACATTGAGGCAGGCAATTCCTTGAAATTAAGCTAAAACAGTGCTGACACCTAAAACAACTTTTCATATATCTGTCATGAAAACAGGAAGCCTTACTTTTTGCTACTCCCTTCAAGCAAGTCACAGAGGCCTTTTGACATGGCTGATGTGAGGGGATCTGTCAATGAAAACTTACCCAATGAAACATTAGTAAGGAGGCCTTCCGGGAACAAGAATGAGCAACTCCGAGAAATCTCTAAAGCAGAACTTAGAGAGCCAGCAGCAAGCACAGTAATTACAGGTACAAACTTTGCACAGAAGCCCATTCTGGGCCATTGAGCAGGTTTCTCTCATCACCATTTTCCTTCTGTTGTTCTCTTCTCTGATTTTGGTGGCCTTCAACCATACAGCCTGACACATGAACCCAAAATAATTTTGATATTCTTTCTATCAAGAAGTGGGGTGCATGCCACCTTCTTTTGAACCTTGGTGGACTTCTAACTGCCTTGACTGATTGATTAGGTGGAGGTGATGCTATGGAGCTGCTGAGACAGAAAAGGCCTGCAGCCTCCACTAGTTCTTTCTAGGCACTCTCTTATGGACACTGGTTCCATCATGAAAAAGCCCAACTACCCTAAGAACGCCATGCTGTGAGGAGGCCCAGGCTATGTAAAGAGCCCAAAGATAAGTGCTCTGGTCAAGCAGACGCAGTTGAGATCCCCTCAAACAGCCAGCAGCAACTGCCAGACATGTGTGTGCAGATGATCCCAGTGCTCAGATGTTGTCACTCCTATAGTTTAAATCATACCCAGTGAAACCCCAGACACCATGGAGCAAAATAAACCATCCTGCGGTAGGCCTGTGCAAGCTCCACAGGACAGCACATGAGCACTCATCCTGCCTCCCTGGGCAAGGCTGATGCGGATTCCAACTCCGCAGGTGCCAGCTCTCACTCACACGTCTGGTCACTTTCCTCCATGTCCAATGTCCCTCTGTTGCCAGTGTTTTACTAGTTTCAAATGGTCAAACATTAATATTGAAGACTTGTAAATGAGTCTTTTCAATGAGCACTAGTTAGTAATTTCTCACCGTGTATCTCTGGATCATTTAGCATTAAAATCCATTTCCAGATGGAGAAATGGCACACACCAAGTAACTGATGCAGATAGAATAGCAAGAATCTAGTTCCTAGCACCCAGCACCATCCCCAGGGAATGCTTAGTGACTATGAGGACAAAGAGGATGGGTGCAGTGAATGAACTCCATCCTGTGTCATTCCTTTCATTCCTTTCAATACTTCCATGCTCAGTGCTTTTCCCAGAGGAAACAATTTCATATATATATATATATATTGATTTTTACAGAGAGGAAGGGAGAGGGATAGAAAGTTCAAAACATCAATGAGAGAGAAACATCAATCAGCTGCCTCCTGCACACCTCGCCACTGGGGATGTGCCTGCAACCAAGGTACATGCCCTTGACCGGAATCAAACCTGGGGCCTTTCAGTCCGCAGGCCGACGCTCTATCCACTGAGCAAAACCAGTTAGGGCAGGAAACAATTTCTTTACTAAAAACATAATGCTGTGTCCACAAAATCTATGTGGTTCTACAAGATACTTGACAACTCTAGAAATGTTCTATTTTTGTTAGTCAAAAGTCCATTCATCTAGTATGTCAAGAAATGGTAAGATCATCCGTCTCCTATCATATTCTTTGAACATTTTATTTCCAATGATGTGAATGCCCTTACTGTTGAGTTGGCTCTGACTCCTGGAGACCCTGGGATGAGTGATGCCCACTCAGTCTGTCCTCAGAAGCCCTGCTCAGCTCCTGCAGACTGGTGCCTATGCACTGAGAGAAAGGTCATTTATGGCACTGATCTGCATGTGCCATGCTATGCTCAGGGTGTGTTTATCTTCAACTACACAAGATACTACAGAAAGCAGCAACCCACAGGGGTTGCACCTATTTTTAAAGATATATACTTTTATTGATTTCAGAATGGAAGGGAAAGATGGAAGGGAAAGGGGAGAGAGAGAGAGAGAGAGAGAGAGAGAGAGAGAGAGAGAGAGAGAGAGAGAGAGAGAGAGAGAGAGAGAAACATCAATGATGAGAGAGAATCATCGATTGGCTGCCTCCTACATGTCTCCCACTGGGGAGTGATCTTGGAACACAGGCATGTGCCCTGACTGGGAATCAAATCATGACCTCCTGGTTCATAGGTCAACATTCAACCACAGAGCCACTGTGGCTGGGTGAGGTTGCGCCTATTTTAATGTCAGCCTACAGAGTGTGAGAGCTCCCTTTACCCAACATCCAAGAAGATATGTGGTATTTAGATATTCTAATTTTTTTCCCAATCCAGTGAGAATGAATTAGTAATTCATTATTTCATTTGCATTTCGTATACTGATACTGAGGTTAAGAGTTTTTATAGTTTGTCTCCCATTTTTTGGCATATGACTTCATTTTTTGAGAACTGTCTTTCTTCTAGTTCCTCTATGCACAGAACTGTCCCTTAGACTTGACTGGTTGTAAGTGTAGTTAGGGGCTGAGCAGTTTAGTTGTCTCTAGGCTCGTCTTTAGCCATGTTCATGCCTCCTTTCCACGGGAGAATATTAAAATGCTCACCACAGAGCCCACAGCATTGGACCTTTATTGTGAGAAAAAATAAATTACACAAGCCTACAGGAAGATCATTAAAATGTACTTGAAAATGATGAAAAGAAATGGAGAAGATACCCAAATAATCTTAAGAGATGTATCTAAGAGAGCATGAAAAAGATATCAAAAGATAGACTGCAACTCAAATATTGCCTAGCATCAGTACAGTTCATTTCTGGAACATGGCCACCTTGGGAGGTAATAAAATTCCTCCATCGGGAGCTGAGGGAAAGGAGAATTTGTGCAAGTGTTTCAGAGGTAAACCTGATGAGCATTAAATGTCCTTTATTCTCCAAGTTAATGAGCTAGCCTCAGGGGATATTGCCATGAGGGAAAAAGTATGAAAGAAAAATATCAGAAGTAAGGAAATACAGTAAAAAGGCAACCTAAACCCACACATCTCTCCAGCTTTAAGAACTTTAGTATTTTGTCATTTGGAAACAGTTTTAAAAAATTAATAATATCAATGACAAAAGACATAGGCTGAGAAGAAATAATCCATCATACAGTAGAGTTAGGAGGGACTCTGAAGGTCTTCCTGCCCAACCCCTTTAACTCATTAGATGAAGAAACCAAGTTTAAGAAGGAGTGATTGGTCCTAAGTCACTAGCTGATAATGACAGAAGCAAGACATCAATCTAGAATCATGCAACTGTCCAACTGATGTTCATACTTGTTTACATTTTCAGGTAACATGAATTCGACTGAAGGAATTTTGGGGGGATTGTTCTCTCAACAGACATTTAAAAGTCTAGGTTTCAAAGTTTGCAATAAATTACACTTTACTAGAGGATAGTTGCACAGATATTTTTACTAAATTTAGGCCTTTCCAAATACACAGACCATTTATATTTCCAATTATGAATCATATCCAGGTGGTGGGATATGAAAATCTTAAAACTATATTGGAAGTCAAGATTTAATCATCTGTGTACTTGTGAACTAACTAGTCCAACATTAAATATATTTATGCCTACATTAGCTAATCTTAAATAATTATCATGTTTGAGGTTGCTTTTATAATTGAACATTTTGTGATTCTTTTCCCCCTATAAAGAATGCAAGCTTATTATGGATATTCCACGTTAATGTATTTCTCTTTTAGTGTGTAATACTCAACCACCTTCATAATACCCCAGTAAAAAACTATTTAAGAAAATAATATTCTGGGAGAGTGGTTATGAAGTAAAAATGTAAAAACATGTAACTAATGTATAATCTCAAAACAAAAAATATCAACAAAAATGCACAAATGTAAGGTGATAAACCAATATGTTAGCAGCGTATTACCTTCCTCTCTGCTTTTGAAATTTTCTATAATAATCATGTATTTTACAGCAACAACAAAAATAATTGATATTCTGCAGATCAAAATGAAACTAAAAAACAAAGCAATATGAAAATCTGATTTTCTAAACTAAATTTAAAACTTATCCATTTCTCACCTGAGTGGATAAAAATCTATTAATACATAGGATATGCTTTGATATATACAAATACATTCATAAACCTTGTTGGATGCTCCTACCGAAGGTGGTTATAAATATTATATATATATATGTGTCCTTTTGGGTAGTCCATGATAAGTAACTGAACCTCATCGAGTTTCCAGTAAGTATGAATGCAGAATGTTGACTGCTGCAATGCTAATGCAGTCCCTGGCACTAAGCAATTACTCCCCATGTACTTTCCCTTTTCTCCCTAGCTTCCTGTACATCTATTCAAATTATAAGGACAGTTCCTGAATCTTACTTATCACAAATCCTGCTGCACATCATTTTCAAACTAATTCAACAGATATGAAGATTTAATTTGCAAATTCTTAAAATAGAGAGATATTATAATGACAGATTATATAGGACTTTGCTTACCATGATTACAAGTAACTTGATTTCACAAATTGCTGTTTCCTGTTCAACTCTGCCCGTTGAAAAGGGTGTTTCAGACACAGTAATGGTTTATTATAAAGAAATCCTGTCAACATTAAGGGGATTTTCCATTAGAGCTAAACAGAACAAAGACAGATCACCTGTGAAATCAATTAAAACCGGCTCTTGACCTGCACTGTGTCCTGTTGTTTTTAGGACGTTTAAACTATGGATTTACTGAAATGTATGCTAACTTGAACTATGTTTACAACCCTCTTGTGAGGTAATGGCCAATTTTAAAATGAACACCTATTTGTTTAAGAAAACTGTAGTTCTCAGAAGTAAATATGATGAGTGCACCTTGAAAATCCTGAACAAACAGAAAATATGCAAAATACTAGTAAAATAACATGCACTAGCTATTAGTTTATAGGCACACATTTCGACTGATGACTCTCTGGCATATTAGTAATCAACATTGAAAATATCATCTAAGCAACAAATTATATAGAGCTTTGTACAAAGACTGCTACAGATTGGTGTCCGTGACCTCTGGTACAAGAACAAAAGGAATTCCTAATACCTAGTTTGGTCCTTTCTTTTCCCAAGTTTCCTTATTTCTAAGCTTCTATATTCAATAAATACACTTCTTTTTCTTCTCTCCATACTACTTCCGTTGCTTAATTTCCAATACTATATAATTTTTAGTTTCCAATACTATGCTGAAATTCTCAACGTTATCTCCTTGCATATAATAGACATTAAATAAAATCTGTCTCACAATCCAAATACTTGGTGCCACTTTGGGTGCTTCTATTGCATTGCTTCTGCCAGTTTCCATGCTTGCTTGCTTTCTCCTTTGTTCTGTTATTATAGAAAGATACTGTATTAGAAAAGCTGTTTTTAGAAATAATGAGGCCTAGAAAAAACGTTCAAGATTTGCATCTTTCGGATGGATCCCTGATGCACAATAATCCACATTAAAAATTTCAGATTTTTCTGAGCTATCTAGCTGACTCAAGTCTAAGCTATATTCTATGTGAATGGTTTACTTTGGTTCATCCTTAGCCCAAGGATGTAGTCCTCCAGGGTCTCAGACCAAGTTTTCTACCCGAGTGCCAGCCTTGGTGGGACTGTCATCTCACCTTCGTCCTCCCTAGGTGGCCTGCATTCCCACAAGGCTGCTCAATGCCATGGATTCTCTCAGCCTCCTGTCTTAGTTAACAGAACCCCTCGTTAGAGCAAAAGCAGGCCCAGCACCAGGCGCGCCGTTGGGGATCTGTCTTTTCTTTCAGACAGCAGTCTGCCAATTAGTCACTATCTTGTTAGCTCTCTAATGCCTCCAAGTTGATGTTTCCAAATATGGCACCTTGTCCATCATTTAAGGAAGTCAAAAGGTTTTTGGGGTTTTTTTTGTTTTTTTTCCTGTTTGCTTTTGTTTTTACAGGTGCCTTGCAGCTTTCTGGCCAGTCTGGTTTTGAATCACCAGTAGGGTCCCTTCTCAAGTCTGATGGGCCCAGCGTGTAAAAGGGCGCAACCTGTAAGAGCATCCTGACATTCTTCCACAGGTGGGAAGTGTGGTGCTGGAGACAATCTGACTCAGGGTAGGAAGGGAAAGTAAATACCCAGTGTAGTGCCAAACATTCTCTGGTGGCCAATTTTAGATCTATAAAAATGGACAAAACTCCCCCCAGCCTCATAAGTAAAGTGTCAAAACAAAAGTCAGGATTCGTTTTGCCCTTTAGCAGCAGAAGAGGAAGGAAGCAGACATTCATTATTTTGCCAGATAACTATATATCATCCTCCAGCCCCAAAGCTAAGTCTCATCTGGTTTAATTGTCACAAATGAGATTGAATTTCTTCTGAATTTATCATTGCTGTATTTGTTGTTGGAAAACAGATTTCTAAAGCCTAAAAAGTAACTATAAAGGTTGAGTTTTGCCACCAGTATTAAAAGTTCTTAATCACAAGCTGGACTTCAGGTGTCATAAACTCAAGGCCTCAGAACAAAAAACAGAAATTAGTGAAGTATACCCGACAATGTTCACCAAGAGAAATAAGAAGTGAGAAGACTGTTGCCCTGACCGGTTTGGCTCAGTGGATAAAGCGTTGGCCTGCGACTGAAGGGTCCCAGGTTCAATTCCGGGCAAGGGCATGTACCTTAGTTGCGGGCACATCCCAAGTAGGGAGTGTGCGGGAGGCAGCTGATTGATGTTCCTCTCTCATCTCTATCCCTCTCCCTTCCTCTCCGTAAAACATCAATAAAATATATTTTTAAAAAAAAGTGAGAGGACTGTGATAAACCATAGGGACCCGCTACAATTTCCACATCCTGTCCATGTTAACTTTCAAGAATGTAAACCTGGAGTCACTACATCTTACAATTTTTCAAAAGAATCTGAAATGTGAATGTTTTAGTATCTCTTTTCTTGTTAACAATTAAAACAAAAACCCACAATGGGTGGGGCAGATGAAAGGCATAAGCAAAGGTCAGTTGTTACATTAAACGACCCTGATGCCCCTTCCAGCTCTACTGGTAAATTCCAACACCTTCATTATCAGTGCTATTCACAAGGAAGAGAAAACTTATTGAAAGTCTGTTGAAGATCCTAACGAAGTGCTTACAGTATAAATATACTTAACTTACAAATAAAAGTTTCACCTGGACCAGTGATCCAAAGAAATACTTTCCAAGTGGCTAAACATCAAGGAGCTTTCAGCATGGTTTTTGTCATGCAGACCTAGGATTACAATGATAATCAAAGTACAGCTTGCTCATTTATAAAGCTATTTGGGATACATATTGTTGCATTACACATCTGAATAATGTGAATAAGGTCATAAGTCCATAGGAAAATCAGTGATCCCCATTTATATGTATGTATCACAGCTACAAGAGGCTAGATTTGTGAATATTTTTTTATCAACACAATTTTCATTAAAAAATATTCTGAGGATTCATGTTTCAATTAAAATATTAAAACATCAAATTTATAATCATTACACACTGATTGATTTATTTAAGGATGGTTACTTTCTTCTGTCTTCAGTTTTCCTAAACTGGCTGATGTATGAATTTTTGCTGATTAAGTCTATAATTCACTAAGCAAGCACTAAGGTAAAACTTCATTTCTTTTGTTTAAAAATTAAAAAGGTAAAAAAAAACAACCCTAAAACAAATGAGGTCCTATTTGAATTTATCAACTTGGATTCCCCATCAATTCAATTCATTTCTAAAGAATGTTATACTTGCACTAGGGGCCGGGTGCACGAAATTCGTGCATGGGTAGGTGGGGCTGGGGGAGGGCAGGCGGGGAGGTCCCTCACTCTCAGCCAGACCTGCACCCTCTCCAATTCAGGAGCCCTCAGGAGATGTGCTACTGGTGGCTTGGGCCCATTCCATGTGGTTCTCTGCTCTCTGCCAGGTTTTTTTGCTCCACACCACGGGGATGGACAAGCAGGCCCTGCCAGGTGCTGCCTGTGGGGTCTCCGATGGCTCAGGCCCCCTTGTCCCCTCATCTGCAGCCACCACCCAGCAGGCCCTGCTAGGCGCTGCTGGTCTGCTCGGGGGTCATCATGGCGACCTCCCAGCAGGCCCTGCTGGGTGCTACCTGCAGTCTGATTGCCTGCTGGGCTCCCGTTACCAGGGTAACGCCGCCAGCATCCTGCCCCACCCCTATGGGTGCCGCCATTTTGTCCCGGAGTCACAGTTAATTTGCATATTACTCTTTTATTAGAGTAGATTTTTAATCCAATGGCATTTCCTTTACCTAGTTTAAAAAACAAATGAAATTATCTTCTACCTATAACATTTTAAAAATGCAAAAGATCAGGCCTAGCTGGTTTGGTTCAGTGGATAGAGCGTCAGCCTGTGGACTGAGGGGCCCAGGTTCAATTCCAGTCAAGGGCATGTACCTTGGTTGAGGGCACATCCCCAGTAGGGAGTGTGCAGGAGGCAGCTGATTGATGTTTCTTTCTCATTGATATTTCTAACTCTCTATCCCTCTTCCTTCCTCTCTGTAAAATAAAATCAATAAAAAATATATTTTTTAAAAATGCAAAAGATCAAAATCACAACCTACATATTAAACCTCAGACTTACGTACAAATTACTATATAATAACAACTCATTACTGAATTTCCATGACTACTGGTAACTCTACCCTATTAAGGTAGATTTTCATTACTGTTGAATTTGGGCACATTATTTTTGGGATTTCTGCATTTTATATTGAAATGTATATTTAACCCATTGTTTTTTAGTGATTTAAAAAAATTTAAACAAGTTTATAAAATGATTTGGGAAGTATTCCAAACTTTAGTTTTGTTTCACGGAAATTTTCAAGATTCATGGGTTATTGTATTGCTCTGGACCCTTGTGGGAGGTGTTTTAGAAAGTTCTTCATTTTCTGTATGGTCCATGTAAATTTAATTGATGAGTTAAATATAATCAGCTTAGGGAGAGCAATGACATTGGAAATGGATCCCAAATATTTTATGTAGCATTTTAAAAGCACTTTCACATGTACTAGCTTATTTAATCGTACAACTTTGAGATTATTTTGTTTTATGAAAGCCCAAAATCAAGGCTGGTCACTCAAACTGCTCAAAGTTCAATTGTTAGAACGTGATTGCCAAGATTATGAGATATCATTTTACTTGGAACTTGGTAAGGTTGCACTCTATGCATCATTTTTACATTAAGCACTAACAGGAATGTAACAGGCAGGTTGGGACAGACAGGGCAAAGGGTAGAGAACAGTAGTCCAAGCTTTGGAAACAACTTAAATAAAAGAATGAAGTGCATTACAAAGCACCCTGGGTAACTGAAGTAGTAGGTTAAAGATGGAACACAGCACAACACCTTGCAGAGTAAACTCTCAATACTATTCCTTCAGTTCAGCAATCACTTGTGACAATTGTCCCTAGGCTTCTAACTGAGGCTTCAA
>PVJC01050389.1:0-11824 GCA_004026665.1 Murina feae
TTATCAGCAGTCTCTAGAAACTTCTTGAAAAACCTGATAACCGTGGTTTTGAACTCTATATCCAGTCTTTTGCGTTCCTCCATTTCTGTTTTCTCTGACCTGTTTCGTAGTCTCCACATTTTGGCTTTCTGTGCTGGGTGTCCTATATAGGGCCCAGTGAATCAGCCTCCCCAATCACCTGGGGTGGACACTCTTGTTGCATGCCTTTGAAATCTGGGTGCACAGTCCATGTCCCTTTTGGCTCTACCCACATAGGAAAGTATATGAACCCAGATATTTTCTGAGGATTGGCTAGTTTTGTGTCTGTAACTGAGTGTATGCCAATTTCTCATTTTCCACAACAGCAGGAAGATCATTTTTAAAGTTCTTTTCTAACCTTATATTACATGTTTTAATAGCCAGAAAAAAAGGATGCTGCCAGGAGGGTTCAAATCTATTTTGCAAATAGTTTCTGAGAATATTCTAATCACCTGGCATTATGCTGGATCCTACTGCTGGTTTTGTAAGTTTGAGCAGCTTACTTAAATATTCAGAGTCTTGGTTTCCTCATCACATGGATATGTTATTTGTAACATGAGATTAACTATATATTGACCACTTAAAGTTATTAAGATTAAATAGGATCATGCCTTTCAACAAACCAAACAAAACTTGCCTCACTGCCTAGAATATAATAAATGATGAACGAATGTCAGCTGACACAACAGTGATGGCAATGTGATATTGATGAATTTACACCCATTAATCTAGTATGTATTTACCGAACAGCAATCATAAGCCAGGTTGGTATTCAGTAAATAGTTATAAAAAATATAACCCAGGTTTATGTTCTTGGGATACATTAGTGAAAACAGGTATAAAAAAAAATGTTGGCTTTGTGGATCTTACATTATGCCATTCTTGAACATCTAGTTTGGCTTAGAATTCTGAAAGAATAATATTTAGTAAATAATTGTTATTAAGTCTAGTAACAACTTAAAAATTAATGAATAGGCACTTGGCCAATGTGACCCAGTTGATTGAGTATCATCCCATGTACCCAAAGGTCACTGGTTCGATTCCTAGTCAGGGGATATATTCAGGTCACAAGATTCAATCCCTGGACGGGGTGCCTACAGATCAATGCTTCTCTCTCTCATCTCTCTCTCTCCCTCCCTCTCTCCCTCCCTCTCTCCTTCTTCCCCTCTCCCCCTCTCCCCCCTCTTTCTCTAAAATAATTTTATGAAGCATTTAAAAGTAATTAATGAATAGGCTGAAGTCTGATACTGAGCAAAAAGTCCAACTTTTATGTTTTAAATATTTATGGGAGGTAGATTTCTAAATCATCTTTTTATCTAGCAGTAAGCTCTTATGATCTAGGGTGAAACTAACCAGATTTTCCTTTTTAGCAATAAAGCCATATGTCTGACAATGAAAGCTTGCTTAGGAAACGGAGCATTTGAATTGGGGATTGTCTCAGAAAGTCTCACACATATGGTGCCCATATCTATGAAATCACCCAGGGGAAATTATAAAGAAACACATCCGGTATGTCACTCCCTGAGATCAACATATTCCCTCTGTAAATCTGACTCTGAAATGTGCCTTTTGCCCTGTGGCCTGACCTGAGATATGGTGTGCGGCCATCAGGGCAACACTGCAGGACCTCGCAGAAATAGAAAGGTTCCGTTCTAGCCACATTGCTTCAGGTTACCGGCAACTTTGCCCAGGCTTCGAAAGGACATTCTGTAGACTCTCTGATGTCAGGTGGTGTTCCCACTTCAGCTGTGGCCCGCAGATGCGTTGCCAACACTCCCTGTCCACGTGTGTTGATAAAAGCAAGGAAAATGTGAATAATGGAAAAAGAATAGCAGGCAGTTCTTTTGCTGGCTATGGTGATTTTAAACACAAGCGAAACACACCCTTCAGCTTCTCCCTGGCAGAGGGCTTTCGTCCCCTTGCAATGTTTCACTCTTGTGAGAATGACTCACGTCTTGGAAACAGACAGGTTCCAAGTCTGGTGCTCCCAGCACCTTTCGGCATTGGCTAACGCACCCTGTGGGAGATTTAAGCATCCCAACAGCTGCTTGAATTAGCAAGGGATGCTGTGCTCCAGACTCTCACTGAAAAGATTTCACCATTCGCCGGCAGCCTGAACTTTCCAGTTGTGCTGTGCTTACCTTTGTTAGGCTCGCCTTGTACATATTCCGGTGTCCTACACAAGTGCTAGAAGTAGAACACACATTTGTTTGTTTGTTTTAGTTTCCTTGTTATACAAATACTTTAAAACGTGTTGCATTTTGCCCTGACAGAGCTCAGTGGATAGAGCGTCGGCCTGCGTACTGAAGGGTCCCAAGTTCAATTCCGGTCAAGGGCATGTACCTTGGTTGTGGGCACATCCGCAGTGGGGGATGTGCAGGAGGCAGCTGATCAATCTTTCTCTCTCATCAATGTTTCTAACTCTATCCCTCTCCCTTCCCCTCTGTAAAAAAATCAATAAAAGATATATATTTTTAAAAATAAAATGCATTGCATTAAAAAAAAATCATTTGTACACTTGGATTTGCTCCTCAAGCAGCCTGGTGCCAGGGACATTATTGACATTTGTATATAGCAAAGGAAAGTAATGTTCACAGGCTCCAATCCTGGTCTCTGGGCTGCACTGCATACCTTGGTTATTATATTTGTAGGGTGAAGTAAACCCAAATTTGGAGTGGGTAAACAAAC
The DNA here is from genome assembly GCA_004026665.1 of Murina feae. Classification (NCBI taxonomy): domain Eukaryota; kingdom Metazoa; phylum Chordata; class Mammalia; order Chiroptera; family Vespertilionidae; genus Murina; species Murina feae. The sequence continues at coordinate 2,707 of PVJC01050389.1, forward strand.
ACTCAGATTATTCCTTGATAGCATAAGACCCCATGGCTGCTATTCCTGATGGGTGGCTGGCTCCTTCCGTTCGGCAGTTCACCAAGCCCGCTTTCTCTTTGGGCTGTGCAATGCCCTAGGACCATGTTGGTATGAGCATGACCTGGTGGAAGGAAAAGAGACGGCAGGATGCCCACTCTCTCTTTTAAAAGTCCTGAGTGGAATCGACCCATCTCCAGTTTCCAAAGGCTGGAACACCAGGACCACATGAAGCAGCCTGTGCTCCAAAGGAGGAAGCACACTGGTGAGCAGCCACACTCAGTGTAATGCAGACCTACCTCAGGGTATGACCACAGGGACTAGAACGGGAATGGTGCCTCTTGGGGCTGAGAGCAATGTGGTGGCCACACAACTAGTAACAACCAAGATAATAATACAAGATAATTGGATGCTATGCGGGCATGCAATTTTAAGTCTTAATGTGGAATAAGAAAATATAGATGGCATATCCAACAAGAAATTTTGCAGAGATAATTGCTGAGCCTAAGTTTCCATTGAAAATAAATTAACTCAGCTTTCAAAGACTAGCTGAATTAAAGAAAAAGCTTAAACAGTAATTATATGTAAATATCATGAGAACCCTGAAGTTGGTGTGAATGACTGATGATGGGGACACTGCATGTATATCAATTCCTCATAGCAGTTCATTCTTGGAAGAGTTCCTGAGTTATATCCTTTTATCATACACTGGTAATGTGGTGAGTAAATGGGTCCCCTGAGTTCTATGAGCCGCTCTAACAAATCCATCAAATCCAAGGAGAACTCTGATACATAGTCAGAAGTACAGGTAACAACCTGAGCTTGGGACTGGGATCAGAAGGTTGTGGAATGGAGGGCAGATAGTGTCAGCATTAAGTTAAATTGTAGGACACCCAGCAGGATACCAGGGTATTGTTTATTGGCTATGTGGGCAACCTGCTCCCCAACACACTTTGAAATTGGGTCCAGAAACCCAACAAGAGAAAATAAATAAAAAGGTCTTACCAGGCACCTCTTCTATGCTCAGTCTTGAAGATGCTTTGGAGAACACAGAAAAATGGTCCTCCTATATTCCAATTGTTTCAGCCTTAACCAGGAGATACACAAACTGTAGGGAGGAGTACAAAATGGACTGTTAAGAACTGAAATGTGTTTCAGGTCTAACGTGTTACAGCTTTTAAGAGGATGTGAAAGTTACCTGTTGAAATTAAGCATGATGTTGTTTCTTTTTAATTGATAATTTATTTCTACAAACATTCATTGTATGCTTACTGTGGTCCAGTAAGGTTCCTGATCCCCAGCTGGTGTTAGTGGAGGAGACAGCCATCTGAGAAAAAGAATGCAATGCAGAATTACAGGGGCTTTGATAGATGTCTGTGCAGGACACCTAGGCATGATGCATTTTTATTGTCATTAAAAACTTTGGAAATAATTGAGTCTAAACTTCCTCATTTAACATATTAAAAAAACGGAGGCCCAGAGAGGTAAAGTGACCCTGTAAAGGCTATACAGTTGATGAAAGAACCAGTAATAGAATCCAGGTAGGATACTTGATCGCCAACCTCAGCTGGGTGCATGGAAAGCGTGAGAGCTGGAGGATTTGCATTAGAGATAGGGTGAAATGACATGAGCAGTTTAGTTAAATCTCTTCTGGATTTGTTGCTGGTCAGTATTGGGGATGAGGAGGAAACATGGTGTAGGAAGACAGATGACTGGTTCACTAGGAAATTTAGATTTCACACCTAGCTATGACCACATACATAGAGTGTTACCTTAAATAAATGATCTAACACACTAGAAATAACGCTTCCATGTACTTGTTTAACATATTGTGGTTTTCAATAATGTGAGGGCTATTATGTCATCTGATTCTTTTTATTTATTTATTTTTGTTAATATATTTTATTGTTTTTTTACAGAGAGAAAGGGAGAGGGATAGAGAGTTAGAAACATTGATCAGCTGCCTCCTGCACACTCCCCACTGGGGATGTGCCCACAACCAAGGTTACATGCCCTTGACCAGAATCGAACCCGGGACCCTTGAGTCTGCAGGCTGACACCTTATCCACTGAGCCAAACCAGTTAGGGCAGTCATTTGATTCTTGAAACAGCTCTCTGAGGTGTCATTCATAGAAGGACATCCTTATATTCCCATTCTACAGATGAGCAAACTGAGATGCAGAAAGTCACACAGCTAGTTAGTGAGAAACTCGAAGTTAGAACTCCTGAATGCTCCTCGTCTAATGATAACCATGTATACAATGGGTGTAGAACAAGAGGCATTAACCAAGAGTATCTTTGATTATATTACAGATGCATTGTGAGAGGTTTCTATGTATCCTGAGAATAATTGGAACCACACTTTTTGGAGTCTCTCTCCTCCTTGGAATCACAGCTGCTTATATTGTTGGCTACCAGTTTATCCAAACAGATAATTACTACTTCTCTTTTGGACTGTATGGTGCCTTTTTAGCATCACACCTCATCATCCAAAGCCTGTTTGCCTTTTTGGAGCACCGAAAAATGAAAAAATCCTTAGAAACCCCCATTAAATTGAACAAGACTGTTGCTCTTTGCATCGCTGCGTATCAAGAAGATCCAGACTACTTACGGAAATGTTTGCAATCTGTGAAAAGGCTCACCTACCCTGGGATTAAAGTGGTCATGGTCATAGATGGGAACTCAGAAGATGACCTCTACATGATGGATATCTTCAGCGAAGTCATGGGGAGGGACAGGTCAGCCACTTATATTTGGAAGAACAACTTTCACGAGAAGGGTCCCGGTGAGACGGAGGAGTCCCATAAAGAAAGCTCCCAACATGTCACCCAGTTGGTCTTGTCCAACAAAAGTATTTGCATCATGCAAAAATGGGGTGGAAAAAGAGAAGTCATGTACACAGCCTTCAGAGCGCTGGGACGAAGCGTGGATTATGTGCAGGTAGGTTTCCGAATTCCTGCCAGGGCAAACATACATCCCAATAAAGCAGCTTTTGTATCTCTCCAGTCATATGCTTATAGCCCATCCTTGTCGCTTCTGAACACAGTGCTCCTTTCAGTGCATTTGAAAACAGCAAGACTGTTGAAAGCACATTTTGAAAGAGGCGGGGAAAAGCCTTGTAAAACTGTTAAGACTATCTATGAAAATGCTTAACTTGTGCAATGCTGCTGGTTGGAAATCAAGGTTCTTTTGAACAGGGGACACTTCCTACGTTCTCTCCCTTTCCCTTCCCTGTCCCCCTTGGTTCTGCCAAGTCAAATCCAACGTCATTTTCCACACTCTTAAAATTCCCAGCCTTGTAAGAAAATAGTGTCTGTGGAGCAGAGGGTCTTGAAAAAAAAAATCTGCAGACCCAAAGGAAGGCTATAAAACACTGTTCACAGAGAGCTGGCAAAATGAGGGTGGTGAGAATGATTTTGGTTGAAAAGGGTAACAAATTCAAAACAGACAAAGAAAAGAAATAGGAAACAGGGAGAAAAAAGAAAAACCTTCCCAGAGCAAAACCGAAGTAATGTTTATTTCACTCCCCAAACAGCATTACCTCACTCACTGCAACTTGACCTTTGAGCGCATTTGTGATGGTGTTTGCTCACATGAAAATTAGACGGGGCTGTGTCTCGTTAATTTCCTGACTGCTCACTTGTAGGGTTTCTCCTCTCCTAGTTCTTACTGATGCTTTTTTCTTTAGGATGCTCAAAGATTTTGGCCATGATGAAATGAGAAGGAAGACATGTCTCAGGTTTCAGACTTCTTCCTTTTCTCTGAAGCGTACAGTCCTAGGTTTTAGAAGACCCCATATACCACGTGCCTTTATTGCCACAAAGTCCTGCCTAGTGGGTCTCTCTGTAAAATGGCATGGGAAAGGACACTGGCTTTAAATTAGTGTGTGTGTGTTTTAATTTTTATTTATTTTTACTGAGAGTGCTCTGTTCCTTGCTCCTTTTCCTGTGCTGTGTGAGCCTTTGAGTACATTTCTCTGATGGCAGCCTCTTGTTTTTGTTGTTTTCCCCCCCAAATTTAAAATTGATTTTGAGAGAAAGATTTGTTGTTCCACTTATTTATGCACTCATTGGTTGATTCTCGTATGTGCCCTCATAGAATCCACAACCTTGGCATATAGGAACAATGCTCTAACCAACTGAGCTACCCTGCTGGGGCTTAAGGCACTGGCTTTAGAGTCAGTTGACTGAGGTTTGAATCCACATATTTCTACCTGGATGACTTGCACAGGGCCATTTCCTTGAGCCTCAGTTTTCTGGATAGAAGAAAGCAATCTTACAAGGGTTTTATGGTAATAAAAATTTCAAAAAATATCACAAAAGTGTACAAACGTTACAAAAGTAGCAAAAGCTGTTAATATAACTACAAGTTTCCTATTATTATTATTATTATTATTATACTAATGGCCCGGTGCATGAATTCGTGCACAGGTGGGGTCCCTTAGCTGGTGTTCGGGGCCAATTGAGGCCGATCGGAGCCAGCCAGGGGGAAGGAATGTAGGAGGTTAGCCAGACCCAGGAGGTTGGCTGTGGGAGCCCACTGACCACCAGGAGGCAGCTCCTGCATTTAGCATCAGCCCCTTGGTGGTCAGTGCGTGTCATAGCAACCTGTCGACTGGTCATTCAGCCACTTACGCTTTTATATATATAATCATGTAATTTAAAAAAATTATAATACATGTCAATTGCTACAAATGTTAATTTGGGTTAATATCTGAAGAGTTTGGGGGCATTTCTTCAATTGAAGATAATCTGAATATTGATCTCTCTTTTAGGGAGTTGATAGAGTTTCCTCCTCAGGTTTCTCCTAATTTCTAGAACTTTCACAATTAAGGTAGTTTTAGCTAAATCAGAACATTTTATACCTACTTACATTCTGCAACTTCAGGGCTAGGTGAGGGATGAAGTGACCCATTTAAAGGAATGGAAGACTGGGGAACTTGCATAGGATTGAAAAATGATGCCCTGGCATAAAATAAGAAAACATCTGTTGATATTTTGCTTTTAATTGTAGTTAAAACAAGCGCTGGTCATATCTAATCAAGACTTGATTGTGTGGATTTTCTTCCTTATAAACCTGCTCCTCCCAAACCCCTTTCCCATCATTTTTGTTTTGAATTTTGTTTGTATCCTTGACAACCTGACATTCTGCCTGTCCAGGAAAAAAATAATACACAATATGAAATGTTGGAGTTGACTTGCTGCTAGAGCCCTAATCAGCTGGAAGACCTTTTCCTTCAGGCTGAAGCCTCTGGAGAGATTGACCCAGCAACAGCTGGTAATTGGGAGCAGAATCCTCCTGGGATTCTTGGTCCATTTCAAGTGCTCAAAGAAGTGTAAAACACACACACACACACACACACACACACACACACCACCTTGTGGCATTCTGAAACCAGGTAGTTCCATCGTGCCATCCCTCATCAATCAAATTCCCCAATATTTAGTAGCCAGGTATGCCCTATAAAATGGGAATGTCATTAGGTTCAAACTAACATACTATTGATCTAACATTCTGACTGACCCAGGGTCTGAGAGTTGCAGAGGAGAAGCCACAGAAAGACAAAGGAGAAAGGGGGTGGAAGATGCTGGCTACTAATCATTACAAGCGACTAACCCCTGAACTTGGAATTCAGGGTTCAGGTTTATTGGGGAAGGAAGGAAGCAAGTGAGGCTCGGGTGCTATACATAAGAGAAAATGAGGGCTGAGGATGAGATTGACCATCTGTTCACTATCCTTGGTAACCTGACTGGAGAACATTGCTTCATTGTGCAGACATATGACCAAAATGGTTAATTTCCAGTTGCAGCTGGGTCTTTCGCACTGGTCAGCACTCTTCACTTGATCTGGACGAGATAGATGTCTTTCTTATTGCTCTCATGACCTATCATTGCATACCTTCATCACTCTCCCTATTCATACTCCACCCTGCTTAACTACTAACAGATGACCTTGCCTCATACGAAAGAGAAAAGCAAAAGCACTGGTTCTGAAGGCCACCAAGATCTTTCTTATTCTCTCCTATTTATAAGTTCAAGGGTATCTAACCTTACCTCCTACCTCCAGGTCAACCTTTCTACTTCTACTCCTGGACTCTCTGGGTCAGCTCCCTCTGGTCTCCTCCAGAAAAGGACTTATTTATATCAGTTACCACCTCACCATTTCTAAGTGTTTATCTCTACGCCCCTTTCTGACTACCTCTCAGCTTTAAAGCCACTCAAGTAATTAACACCGTCATGGAATATGGAGGAAAGCTTTAGTCTAGGAGAAAGCCAGTGTGGATGCTAGTGGCTGCTTTCAGAGATGGAGGCAAATAATAAAGTGAGGAGAGAAGATGAAGGAAATGAGAAAGACAATGAGGAAGGTTTTCATTTTTGGATCTAGGTATTTTCTGGGGAAACTTTTTCAAAGTAGGACAGATTCTGACCTATCTAGATATGGTTTAAGATTCAGCAAAAGTATTTGATCTTTTAAAAATAGTATTTATATTAGCCTTTTATTTACCAAAGAAACACATGTTTAAAAACTATAGAAAAGCAAAATGAGCAAAATTAAACTATCGGTAACAAATAATGACCCAGAGATTATAAATTTTAGTACTTTCTGGTGTATACCTTTCTGTTTTTCCCTTACTTTAAAAAGCAGTTTGGGGATTATATTATATTTATCTTTTTTGTTCTTTTTAATACTCAATATCAGAAGACTTTACATATCCTTTGATAGTTAGATTATATAATTGCTTTATTCATTCCTATTTCTTATCACCAAACATGGATAAATGCCAACATAAGTGGCCACCAGTCTGTGTGACAAAGGACAAAACAATATTCCCCAATGTGTGCATTAGGGATTTAGCAGGTAGAGACTATACAATAAGCATGGACATTCTCTACAGGGAAGAATATCAGAGGCAATTTTACTTGGACTGTTGGCCTTTATTTAATTTGGCAGCACCCTAGGTATCCAAGATCCTTTGAGCAGGAGAAAGACTACATTATTCGTAAGAGTTGACCCTCATTATTTATGGGTTCTTCATTTGTAAGTTATGCCACTCAATAAACATATTTGTAACCTCACATCAATGTTTGCAAGTACTTTTGTGATCATTTGCAGACATGTGGAGTGGCAAAAATTTCACTCTAACAAGACCATGCTTTGCTTTCTTGTTCTAGCTTTTATACTGTAAACAGGTAACATCCTTACAGTTTAGGTAATATTTGAGTTTTCACATTCTTGTGCTTTTTTCCCTTTAGTGATGTAGCTGTTTTAAATGGCCCCAAGTGTAGTCCTGAAGGGCTCTCTCATGTTCACAAGAGCAAGAGGCTGCAATTGCTTTATGGAGAAAATATGTTTGTTAAGAGAGCTTTGTTTAGACGTAATAGGGCTGTTGGCCTTGAAGTTAATGTTAATGACTCATATAGTGTATTTAAACATAAGTAAAACAATGTTAGGTAATGATCAGTAGACAAATGTTGTGACCAGAGGCTGGGAGGATGCTAACCCTATATTCCCGCTAGAAGCAAATTTTTAGTATTTGCTAATTCAATGTTCACAGAAGCTGGAGAACAGTAACTACCATGAGTAGTGAGCATCCACTGTATACAGTATGATTGGTTCCTATTCTGACTGGGAAGTCTAAGCAACCAAAATATTCTGAGGGCGGATGTTGAGAGAGTTATATGTTTTCTTGTATCCTTCATTTTACAGGATAAAATTAATAGCACATGGAACTAGAAATGGGGAAATGGGAATTCTAGACTCAGCTCCATTGCTTACTTGCTATGGGCCTCAGCTTTTAAAAGAGTGAAACTTCCCTGACAGGTGTGGCTCGGTTGATTGGGCTTCATTGCGTGCAACAAAAGGTTGCTGCTTTGAATTCCAGTCAGGACATGGTCAGGGCACATGCCAGTTGCACACTCTATCCCTGGTAGGCGGCGTGCGGGAGGCAGCTGATCAATGTTTTACTCTCACTTTGATGTTTCTCTCTCTCCCTCTTCCTTCCTCCCGCTCTCTAAAAATCAATTAAAAAATATATTTTTAAAAGTGAAACATAGAGACAGGCATTTTAGACTAGGGTCTTAGAATTTAAAAAGCATCTGGTAGACTAAGTGATATTTCTAGAGGAAATTTTTATTTAAAATACAGGTGAGATAGATTAAGTTTTAGATCACTGAGACAAGTTGCAATGGACTTACAGTCTAATAACTTACAATTATTACAGATAGTTCTAGACACAAAAGATTCTCGATATGTAATTAATTCCCATGTTCCTGTTAGAGACTTTCTCTATTGGTCCATCTATTTGTGGTAAGGAGTATCATGATTCTTTAGGTATGCATTTACTTAGGAAGTATAAACATATAAAGATGATTACTTACTGCTAATGGCAAATGTCTCTACAGTCCTTTGTAATTTACAAAGTACGTTTATAGGCTGTCTCACCTGGTATCTCAATGATGGTAAATGGCTTGTTCATGGTGATAGAGGTAGTGAGACACGGGCTTGAGTTGAGGCATCTTGATTCTGAGGGCATTTGTTCTTAAAATAAGCAAATCTTGGAGAATGAAAAAAATCTAATTATGTTTTACATTTTTTATACAGTTACTGTTATTTATAACACAGAGTTGGAGGCAATCTTTAAAAAATCTACTAGAATTAAAATTAGGACTTAGAACATATTTAATCTCAACAACTTCTTCTTCTTCTTCTTCTTCTTCTTCTTCTTCTTCTTCTTCTTCTTCTTCTTCTTCTTCTTCTTCTTCTTCTTATTACTAGGGGCCCGGTGCACAAAAATTTGTGCACTCGGGGTGCAGGGAGTCCCTCAGCCCGGCCTGTGCCCTCTCACAGTCTGGGACCCCTCAGTGGATGTCCTATGATGGCCCCAGTCTGCCAGGCGCCTTCTGTGTGTGTGTGTGTATGTGTGTGTGTGTCACCACTGGGGACCTGCCCCCAGCCACATCTGAGGCTCGGAGCAGTCCTCCTGTGTGTGTCTACCTGCTGGGGGCCTGCCCCCAGGCACACCGTGGAGGCTTGGAGCAGGCACCCCCTCTATGATGATCTCTCAGACTCTTGCCCTCCCCTGCATGTTGTTCTCTTTTTT
>PVJC01050390.1:0-11822 GCA_004026665.1 Murina feae
GAATTTCATGCACCGGGCCCCTAGTTTTATAATAAAGAAAAATAATGTCCCAAGTTATTAGATTACTTCAATAAAGCTGCACCTCTTATATGAATACTAGAGGCCCAGTGCATGAAATTTGTGCACTAGAGAGGGGTTGTCCCTCAGCCCAGCTTGCACCCTTTCCATTCTGGGACCCCTTGAAAGATGTTTAAATGCCCATAAATGGACAGTTGGATATCCCTCTCACAATCCAGGACTGTTGGTTCCCAACCGCTTGCCTGCCTGCCTGCCTGCCTGCCTGATTGCCGCTGACCACTTCTGCTTGCCAGCCTGATCACTCCCTAACCACTTGCATGCCAGCCTGATTGATGCCTAACTGTTTTCTTGCCAGGATGGTTGCCCCCAACTGCCCTCCCCTGCCAGCCCAGTCACCCCAGCTGCCCTACCCTGCAGACCTGGTTTCCCCCAACTGACCTTCCCTGCTGGCCTGGTCACCCCTAACTGCCTTCCCCTGCAGGCCATCTTGTGGCAGCCATTTTTGACCACATGGGTGTGGCTATCTTGTGTGTTGGAATGATAGTCAATTTGCATACTGGTCATGACTAATTAGCATATCTGGTCATGACTGTGAGGGCATTGTGACCATTTGCGTATTACCCTTTTGTTAGTATAGATGTCTATTTAGCAGAAAGCAGCCATCCAGTCCTGTTTCATGATGAAGACTGGATTTACCTGTTGCCCAACTTCATGTACAAGTAGAGGGATGTTCTCTTTAGAACCCTTGGAAGGCCAATTGATATTTATGAGATGCATAGGAATTAAGAAGTAGGGTTACTTCTGGAAATCTTCACACATTATCCACCAAAACAGGAGCAAATCATCTCCTCATTTTTCACAAGAAATAAGGAGAAAGGAACTGAAGCACAATACCATAGAACAGCGATTTTCAATTCTTTTTCATCCCACGGCACACATAAACTAATTACTAGAATTCTGCAGGACACACTTAAATATATATTTTTTGCTATTCTGAAAAAAATAGGCATAATTTTGATTCATTCACACCAGATGACTGCTGTCATTTTTTATTTGACAATCTAAGGGAAAAGAGGTCAGTGCCCTAACTAAATAGTCAGGTATTGCATGTTTTAAAAATTCTGACAGCACACCACTGTCAGCACACTGGCTGACAATCACTGCTATAGAAAGACATCAGCAAACAAGAGAAGAGAGCAAGAAAATAAGAAAGGATCAGAGAAGAACTTCAAAACCAATCATAAGCATCAATTAATAAGAAAGGATCAGAAAAGAACTGCAAAACCAATCATAAACATTAAAATGGCAATAACTATACCGATCAATAATTACTTTAAATGTAAATGGGCCAAATGTTCCAATCAAAAGACATAGGGTGACTGAATGAACAAAAAACCAAGGCCCATTTAAATGTTGTCTACAAGAGACCCACTTCAAATCGGAAGACACAGACAGACTGAAAGTAAAGGGATGGAAAAGATATTTATAAAAAGATAAAATAGACTTTAAAATAAGGGCTTTAACAAGAGACAAAGGGCATTTCATAATGATAAAGAGATCAGTCCAACAAGAGTCATCTTTAATTGCCCATTCCAGCATTTTTGCTTTGAATCATGCCTTTAAAGGAGAGGGGACCAGGTTATTTTCTTCCCCCCCCCCCTCCTCCTCCTCCTCCTCCTCCTCCTCCTCCTCTTCCTTCTTCTCCTTCTTCTTCTTTTAAAAGAAGAAGATAGATGTTTTATATTTTAGGAAATTAAGCTACAGTGGCCTAAATGTGGTTAAAGAGTACTATAGCTCAAGAACCATGATTTTGTTTTTGGTGCTCCATTACCTTTCTACATATTTCATGGGAGAGTGGTATTCTGTTATGTTTAGTCTCTCAGCTGCTTGAGTAAAGTGACGAACTTAAAAAAAATATTAAAAATATTGATACCAGCCATTCTTGGTATTGTTTTAGATTTTCACTACTGTACAAAAGAGATATTTGTACTAATCTTTGTAATACTTTATGTAATTAAAAAAAAAGAATATTTTATCACCATAAGGATTATCCTCTGTCCTACTTAGTTGTTTTAAATAGGCCATTTATACAGGTCATTGAATGTTGGCAGGGATTTCCCTGACAGAAAACATTGAAGGTGGAAGACTAAAGAAGGAAATGAGAAATGGTCTGAATAAAAGAGGCTGAATACAAAGGTATGGAGTGCCCCACATCTGTTAATGGCTGGCCGTAACACCTAAGCTTTCCTGCAGATGCGATTCTTCTCGTGCTTTTTCACCTACGGGTAGAAAAGCCTCATTAGGGCTAGGCCATCAATATAAGATTGTAGCATTAACTAATGGAGACATTCTTCTTTTCAGAAAGTCCTTACATTCCATAAAGGAAGTAATCTTGGGGAAATATTTCTTCTATCCCTTTTTTCCACCTTATCTTTCTATTAGAACAGAGATGATGATCAGGTCCCTGAAGCAAGGGTTCCTATGATTATTTTTACAAGTGGGGGAAAGGCAATGAATCAACTAATGCAGCAATCCGGCTTTTCCCCCTCCTTGATGGAATTGTTTATGTTTCTGTGGGATCTTATTTGGTGCAACTTTATATACTTTTACACCCTGAAAGAAGCCAGCTCTGAGGTTTGAAAGGCTTACATTCCAGGATGATTTCCATAAGAAGACTGACAGAGAGTGTGTCTGCATATGAATCCAGGTTGCAGGCGAAGGCAGGAGAGAATGTAGACTACACATCAGTCATGCTGTAGCGTAGGTGGTTCATTTGCTCTCATAATAGCTCTCTCTGGCTTATTAGTCTCTCACACATATTTGTCTGGCCATGATATCGCTCCTCTTGTTAGGGACACGCACAGTGCTGGACAAGCAGTGCCTCCAGCGATCTCCACACACTTGATCATAGCCATCTACTTCGTACACAAAGCACCCACGAGCTACACTGCAGTGCTAATGACTGTGCTGATGACTCCAGGATAAAGATGCAGGAGTGCTCCAGAGCAGGAATGTTTCTCCCCTGCCAAATCGATGCAGACTGTTCCAAACAAATAGACGTTTTATTTCTGTGATTTTGCTTGTTCTGTTTTTTTTCAATACAGAAAGATACATTTTATTTTTTCATCACTAAAGACTGATAGTTGGGATGAGTTAGACATGGAAATGGAGTGTTCTACCTGTCACCTCAATATCCCTCCTCCAAGTGCATGAAAACAAGCTGCTGTTGACCTCCTGCCCTCATCACAATTCCTCTGGGAGAGGATGTTCGGATGTCTTGTCTCACTCTTGGCTTTCTTATTAGACTTTATTCCTGTCCTCTCTAGTTATTCAGAGACGTTGTAGTGGCTCACGTGTTTCCATTAAGCTGTGCCTTACTCCAAAAATATCTTCCTTTAATGGCACAATAAACTATTTAATAAAAAGAGTTTTTAGCGTAAGTTTACAAACTCCACATCCTCATATCCTAAGCTTTCCATCCTCACTCCACATCCGCTCCTTCACCAGTCTTCTCCTTCTCAGTCAATGGCACCTCCGTTGCTATCAAGGAAGAATATGGATGCCATTTTCAGCACCTCTATATTCTTCATTCCAAGTCCTGCTAATAATAATTTAAAAGTACCTCCTAAATATGAACTTTTCTTAACTTACTTCTATTTCAAGATACATCTTCTTCTAACTGGGTTAATATAATGACCTCTTAATGGATCAATACCTATATCTAATAATGGAGAGTTTACTAAAATAATATAAATATTTATATTTCACCGGTAAGCAGTGGGGAAATATAGTTTAAAAATTCTCAGGAATGAACCTCAGAGGGAAGGCAGGGGAGAGTGGGTGGGGAGAGATCAACCAATGGACCTGTATGTATATATGCATAACCCGTGGACAACGGGGTGGTGAGGGCCTGAGGGGATGGGTGAGAGTGGAATGGGTGAAGTTAATGGGGGAAAAAGGAAGACCTATGTAATACTTTCAACAATAAATATTTAAAAAAATATATCGGGGGACAAAAATCCAAAAAATAAACTTAATGACAGATGTTTATGTTTTGGCATAAACAAAACCTCAAAATCTTGTTGGAATATTCAGAGTATGTAAGAAATATTGAGTAAATGCAGACCTGTGACATTCTTTTGATATGAGAGATATCTATTCTCTCTCCGTTTTATAATTCTAGTTCAATCCTAATTAAAATGTCATGAAGATTAAGTTTTAGATTTTATAAGAAATATGTCAAATAGAAACACTTCTATGCACAAGTGAATGCTGGCTAAAATAAACCAAAAACATGTGAAAACATAGCCAAGTTCAAAACATAGAGAAAGAAATCATCTTGAAACAAAAATGAAGAAAACATCTAATATCAGAGCTGTGATCGGGGGCTTCTGCCAACATTCCCACAGGGCTACTAAAATCTATATTGAGGTCTGCACAGCTTGGTTCTGTGTTTTAGATATCCACACAAGAAGTGTTTAGACACAGATCTCAAATACCTAGGGAACTAGTGCTAAGCTTCTTGCCTAAAGCCAGAATCATCAAGGGCTCCCCCATCCCTGAAATTAACACCAGGAAAGTTCCATCCACAGCCTCTAGGAGGCAGTAAGAAATCTTACCTTTATTATTATTATTATTTTTTATTTTCTATGGGAGAAAATGAAAACTTCTGTGAAGCTCTTTATCTGACCAAGAGCTTCACAGACAATAAAAAGCTAAAAGAATCCATCACCACCGAACCAGGATCACTTGAAATGCTGAAGAGTATTCTTTAAGAATAGGGAGAAAAGAAAAAGATAAAGATAAAAATTATGAACAACAAAGTGACAACAAATACATATCTATCAACAAGTGAATCTAAAAATTAAGTCAATAAAAAAACTGATGAACAGAATAAACTGGTGAATATAATAAAAGCATGGGCACAGAAAGGGAATGGACTGACAATTCTTGGAGGGAAGGAGGTGTGAGGGGTGCGGGAAGAGACTGGACAAAAATCTTACACCATGGATCAGGACAGTGGCAGCAGGGGTGGGGGTAAGGGCATGGGGTGAGGTGGGAACCAGGTGGAGGGGAGCTATGGAGATTAAAAAAAAAAGAGGAACATCTGTAATAATCTGAACAATAAAGATTTATTTTTTTAAAAAAATGAAAACTTCATAATTGCGTCAGATGCATATGAGGGGTCAAGAAATTAAGAGTCAGCAAAATACCTGGGACTTGCAATGTTGAGCAAAGAATTGCTGTCTCAGACATTTCCACAGTTGAAGGCATATTTGACCTCAAAAGAAATACAGAATAATAAGCTGAAGATGAGCACTTTCATAGTGAAAGTGCTCAAATCATACAAACCAGCCAAAGTGGGAGAGAGTCACAGATCCAGTAAGCGGAATGATTTAGATGGCTAGAACTAGAAATAACATAGTTTGAAAGAGAGTTTACAATATATTTATTTAAACTATTCAAAGAGCAGTCATAAGATAGAAATTAAAAATGTATAAAAAGAGAATTGGAAATTGTGAAAAGGTCTACATATTGAAAAGCCTATATATTAAAAATATTCTGAATGCAGTTTTAGCAGTAAACTAGATACAGCTGAAAAGAGACTTCATGAACTGGACAATAAGTCTGAGGAAATCATTTAAAATGAATCGTTGGGGGAAAGAGCTTTAGAACACATTAAAATATTAGTTAAATGTATGGAAGCCACAATGAGAATCTGTACATGCCTAGTAGGACAATTTGTACAATTATCGTGAGCAGTGTTCAGGATTTTAGATGTAATCCTGGAGAAACTAACAGCTGGGTTGATCCAGGACATGGGTTGATCAGTCAGTTGGAATCTTAACTAATAAAAGCATAATATTGAAATTGACTGTTTCTTTGGGATGCCCAACAGTCAATCAGAGCGATTGTATGCAAATTAGCCCAGCCAACATGGCAGCCGCCACACACGGAGTAAACGGCAGCTTCCATTGCAGCAGGAGTGAAAGTGAAACTGTCTGCATGCTGGCTCACTTATCCTTGCCTGAAAGCAAAACATGTTTGCAACATTGTATAAATCATAGAATCCTCAGGAGCTGAAGGAAACAGCAGGCCGGGCCTGAGTCTAAGATAACAACATTGTTTCATTATAGAGGCCGCAAGCTGAAGCAGAGAGGAGGCTTATAAGTCTGCCTTAAAGGAACAGCATCAATTATAAAAGATAAACGAACCCCAAAAACCTGCATTCAGCCAGCCTTGCTGGGACATTGGGTCAATGAGAGCTGTGGGCAGCCTTAAAGCCCCTCACCCAGGCTGGTCAGGCATGCCAGCAGGTGGACATCCCCCGGGGGGTCCCAGACTGTGAGAGGGCACAGGCTGGGCTGAGGGACCTCCCAAGTGCACAGAGTGGCTGCAGGGCAGAACAGTGCAGGACCCAGGACCAACAAGTGGGAAAGAGGCAGCAGGGTTGGTGGCCTGCTTGGCGGCTCCTCAGGCCCTTTGAGAGGCACCAGGGAGCAGGTAAGAGGTGGCAGAAGGTCGGCGGCCTGCTTGGCAGCTGCCCAGGCCCTTTGAGGGGCACCGGGGAGCGGGAAAGAGGCAGTGGGGGGTCAGTGGCCTGCTTGGTGGGCTTCCCAGGCCCCTTGCAGGGCACCGGGAAGCGGGAAAGCAAGGCAGCAGGGGCCGGGGTCCTGCTTGGCAACTCCTCAGACCCGTTGGTGGCACTGGGGAGTGGGAAAGGAAGGCAGCAGGGGACCCGTGAGTGGGAAAGAGTCAGCGGCCTGCTTGGCGGCTCCCCAGGCCCTTTGGAGGGCACTGGGGAGTGGGAAAGCAAGCTCTTGGGGGCTGGGGGCCTGCTTGGCAGCTCCCCAGGTCCCTTCCAGGGATCAGGGAGCAGGAAAAGGCTGGCCTGACCATGAGGCAGGGTTTTCCCTGCTTTCTGGTGGCTGGAAGAAGATGGGCAGTAGGCAAGCTTGGGAGGCAGGCAGCACCCAGCCCTGGCCACAGCTCAAAAAAGAGAACAACATGCAGGGGAGGGCAAGAGTCTGAGAGATCAACATAGAGGGGGTGCCTGCTCCAAGCTCCACGGTGTGCCTGGGGGCAGGTCCCCAGTGGCGACACACACACACACACACACACACACACACAAAAGGCGCCTGGCAGACTGAGGCCATCATAGGAAATCCACTGAGGGGTTCTAGACTGTGAGAGGGGGCAGGCTGGACTGAGGGACCCCCACCCTCTCCCCATGCATGAATTTCATGCACCGGGCCCCTAGTAGATGAATAATTGGAAACATGATTGAATCTATAATAATAAAAGCATAATATACTAATTAGACCAGACATCCTTCCGGATGTCCTCCTGGGCAACTTTCCAGACGAAGCTGGGGTGGTGGGGTGGTGGGGGCTGAACCTCTTGCACGAATTTTATGCATTAGGACTCTAGTATATTGATAAAACAGTGTCCTACATAATGAAATAAAGAATCTAAGCTGAATTAAGACAAGTGGACATAAAAAATGGGCCAGAAGAAGAGAAAATAAAATATCAAAGGATTGGTAGTTCCAGAGAACAAATAGCTTTTCTTTTCATAGATCCTGGGTCTATCTTCCTGGAAGTTCACCCACTACAGAATTGTACAGTTATAATTATAGTTCCAGAAGGTCTATTAATTTTCGGCACAGAAACAAGTATTAAATATTGAAACTCTACCTTCACCTCCCACCCAATGAAGTCTTAAAGTCTTTATAGGAGATAATACTGTTCTTCCTTGGGTATTTCTATGGCTTACTGGTTGCTCATATCCTCAGATTATTGAAAACCTCAAATAACTCCTATCCCTGGACTACAAGCATAAGGCAAAAGAAACAGAGATAAAATGAGAAATGAGTGTATTTTGGCAAGTGGTCATTATCAACAGTGTCTTCTCAAATATTTAGAGAAAGCATTACAATGTGATTATAACACTTTATATGTGTGTGACTATTATATCAAGACTAACTCTGAAATATTGGAGCATTAACAATGGGAAATAATATTTTGAGATAGAACTCTGGTACAGTGTGAGTTACATCACTAAGGGCTGTGTGGCAATATTTTTCTCTTAATTTTCTTTTAGAAAGTTTTATCTGTCACCCCTAAGGGTAATGACACACCTCTTAATATTTTGTATGTCAAAGTATCACAAAACATGCTCATGGAAGTTTATCTCCCAACTCAACCTCTGTCCCACCTTAACATGAAATGATCTGGGGCTGGCTGTCTGCTATAATGCATAGGGTCAGTGTGCCAGGGGGCGAATAGCTTTACTAGGAGGTAGAACACTAACCAGGTTCCAAGCAGTATCCATGTTTCATTCTTTGTTGCTTAGGCCCAAAGTGCAAAGGGAAGAAAGGAAAATTCAAACTCTGTATTATTTTATTCAAAAGTATAAATGTTAATGGCCAAAGAAGAAAAATAGAGAGTGTGCCCTAGACCATCCTCAATACTAGGATGAATAAAATACTTGCATTTTTATCTAAGTCATCTTAAAGTCATATCTTTTCCACTTAATTTTAAGCTGTTGTTAATGAGCAAAAATGGGCACCCAATTTCTTTTGGTCTTTAATAAAGAGGAAATCTTAATTGTCCTGAGTATATTCACCAAATCTACATATGCTATTATCATCAACAGGCAGTCACCTCCGACACAGATGGATTCCTTGCAACACATGAGGCTGTTGGCTCTGGTTTTACAAATCTGGGCTCCTTGAATTGCATCAGCTGTTTTAGGAGTTAGGTTTGCTTGGGATCTGTCTTCTCCATATACTATCTATCACTCCTTTTCCTGGAAATCTAGGTGGAGAAGTGAACCTTACACTGAAGTCAAGCATCAGTATAGATTCACATTAGGACATCATTCCTTGCCAGTATGCATAAAAGGCCAACCTCCCCTCCCCCTAGTTTGTGATATAGATCTCTAAAAGGAATACAATTAATGAGAATTTGGATGCACAAGAACCTCTGAGTCAGGAGGTTGTGGAACACCAGCTTTGTGATTATGACTTCATCAGTTGACAATCGCAGAGATGATTTTTAAGACCTCCCACATGACCGTGGTGCACATTACAATGTTTCCCTGTAATCTGGAACCAGTTCAGAAAGCTTGTTAATTGCTTAAGCGATTGCAGGCTTGTTTGGATAGAAAATCACCCTGAAGCCTCTTAGCTCACTCCTCTCTCAGCATGGCCAGGAACATAGACGAGAGTATGGGTTCCAGGAAAGTTATTTTTTTAGGATGTATTTCAGTATTTCATCAATTCCCATCACACTGGATGCCATGGAAGTACCTCCATAATCTAACTTCTTGCTAATTGTCAGTGCCATATAGCTGAAACTTCTCCAAAACATTAACCATATGTGAAGGTCTTCTCCTAGCTGCCTGGTTATCCTAGCGAGAGAATTATTTCTTTCCTCCTGCTGACTTCACCCTACCTATTTTGTAAGTTAAATATCTACTAAAGGTAAAAATATCTTCAATATTACTTGAAATCACATGGTGGTCCAGTGACAAGCATCATTATCATAGGTTGTATGGGACTGGAAAACTGTCCTCTTCTTTCGGATATTTCTGAATTAACTCATATTATGTGTTACTTGAAAAACACTTTGGAAAACAAATAAGCAAACCCAAGTGATATATGCATATATAAATATCTCTGGAAGCCTTTGCAAGGATGCTATGATTCAAAATTTCAACAAAGAATCATAGAGTTTATGAAAGAGGATGCAGGCTGAGGGAAGGAGATTGCTGTGCTAGATTTCACACAAATCCTTCCTATTTTTGTAGAAGAATGGTTCTGCATACAGTGTAGAACTTCTTATTTTAAACTGATTCAGTGAAATGGATGCTGTAGAATGATGCTGAAACTGCTTACTTCAGGACCTTCCCCAGCTACCAAAATATTGACTGCCAATGCCTCACAGCTGAGTCTGCTTCCTAGGACCACTACTGGCAACAGATATTTAGTGGCGAGTCCCTTTCTGGAAGGTGCCCTAAGGATGGTACCTGCCTTGGTCAAGATTATATCTGATCCCTGTGGGATTGGCTGAGGCCTCTGTTGCAATACATCTTGGTCCATTTTTTCCTTGTTTAATTTCACTTCTTTCACTTCCTTAGAGGTGATAAGGGATAAAGAGATCACAGTCCCCAATAGACTTCCTTGGACCTGAAATAGGTACATCAATGCTGGTACTCTGGAGTTGTTCTGATGCTGTTTTAGTAGGAGATATTCCTTCATTTACTTGGGAAAGGGGAACACTTAGGTAGTGGTCTCAGCTGACATCAATACCTGGGAACCCAAAGTGTCATCATGATTTCCTGGTTAGCATCAGAGCATAGGTGGGTCAGGTTAACAAGTAAAGTTCTGGCCCTAAGCTTGTCAAAGAGTGCCCACTAGGGACCATGGACTAGTGGTCATTACCCAGTCCCTGAATATAAAATTGGAATAGATATACTTTACATTTGGCACAAAAAACACTTTGGTTTCTTGGACTGAGGAATAAGAGTTTTCATTGTAGGCAAGGCCAAGTCAAGGCAGCTCAACATTTTCCTCTGTCTAGTCCCAGCTTTCCCTTTTTCAGACAGTGGTACACTGGTAAGTGTTTCACAATGGAACCTCCAGAAGGGAAAAATCTCTTATTTGCTGCCTTTTCCAATTACCAAGATGTAGATTCCCACCATGACTAATTTGAAACAACCTGACATCATTGAACTCAGCACATTTTTTTAAAAAAATGCTTATTTTAAAAAAAAATATTTTTATCCATTTCAGAGAGGGAGAGAGAAATAGAAACATCAATGATGAGAATCATTGATCGGCTGCCTCCTGCATGCTTCATACTGGAGATTGAGTCTGCAACCCAGGCATGTGTCCTGACTGGGAATTGAACCATGACCTCCTGGTTCTCAGATTGACGCTCAACCACTGAGCCTCACCAGCCAGGCACAAAATTGCTTCTTTCAAGTTGGTATAAATTGGTATAATTCTCATTAAACCTTCAGTATGAGAATATTATCTGTCTCAGATTCAGTTCTGGAAAAACCTTTTCAAAGCATCCAGCCATTTCTCATTATGCATACAACCTGGCAGAATATTCAGAAATCCAAACACCTCAGGGTCCAAGCAACCGTCATGTAGGATCTTAAGGAGCTCCAGACAGGGGAGAAATGTTCACTTCCCTACCTTCTTTTTATCGTGGAGTGACAAGCAGCAATCCTGAATGAAGCAGGTGGTGGCTCTGGTGCTGTGGGTTGTGTGGAGGAACATGCCAAGAATGGCAGGTGTCTTAGCAAAGTAGTAGATGATGAATCTGGAGCAAGGAGGGGTGATGACCTGAGCCAGCAGTGGGGCATTGGAGCTGCCAGACTACATATATTAGAATGTTGTGATGTTAGTCAATGGTATAAGATACTGGCTACAAAAATTCAGTGTTGATGTCTGGGGACTTTGCATTCTACCATGATAGTAACCATATTCCAGATTCTGTGCTATGCCATATATATAATATACTAGGGGCCCAGTGCACAAAAATTTGTGCACTCGGGGTGGAGGGAGTCCCTCAGCCCGGCCTGTGCCCTATCACAGTCTGGGACCCCTCAGTGGATGTCCTATGATGGCCCCAGTCTGCCAGGCGCCTTGTGTGTGTATGTGTGTGTGTGTGTCACCACTGGGGACCTGCCCCCAGCCGCATCTGAGGCTCGGAGCAGTCCTCCTGTGTGTGTCTACCTGCTGGGGGCCTGCCTCCAGGCACACCATCAAGGCTTGGAGCAGGCACCCC
>PVJC01050391.1:0-11824 GCA_004026665.1 Murina feae
GCTCCCCTCCTCCCAGTTCCCACCCCATCCTCTGTCCCCCTCCCCCCCATCCTCATCCATAGATGTACAATCATTGTCCATTCTCTTCCTGCACCCCCAACACCCTTTACCCCCGAAAATTGTCAGTCCACTCCCTTTCTATGCCTCTGATTCTATTCTATTCACCAGTTTATTCTGTTCTTCAGATTTCTTATTCACTTGATTTTTAGATTCACTTGTTGATAGATATGTATTTGTTGTTCATAATTTTTTATCTTTATTTTTCCTTCATCCTCTTCTCAAAGGATACCTTTCAGTATTTCATATAATACTGGGTGGGTGGTGGTGAACTCATTTAGCTTTTTCTTGTCTGTGAAGCTCTTTATCCGACCTTCAATTCTGAATGATAACTTTGCTGGGTAAAGTAATTTTGGCTGTAGGTTCTTGCTGTTCATCACTTTGAATATTTCTTGCCACTCCCTTCTGGCCTGCAAAGTTTCTGTTGAGAAATCAGCTGACAGTCGTATGCGTCGCCCCTTGTAGGTAACTAACTTCTTTTCTCTTGCAGCTTTTAGGATTCTCTCCTTGTCTTTTGCTCTTGGCATTTTGATTATGATGTGTCTTGGTGTGGTCCTTCTTAGGTTCCTTTTGATTGGGGTTCTCTGCGCCTCCTGGACTTGGAACTCTATTTCTTTCACCAGGTGGGGGAAGTTTCTGTCATTATTTCTTCAAATAGGTTTTCAATATCTTGCTCTTTCTCTTCTTCTGGTACCCCTATAATTCTGATGTTGGTGCGTTTGAAGTTGTCACAGAGACTCCTTACACTATCTTCATACTTCTTGATTTTTTTCTTTTCTTTTCTTCTTTGGCTTTTCGAGCTGGGTGAGTTTTGCTTCTTTATATTTCATATCTTTGACTTGCTTCTTGCGATCCTCTCGTCTGCTGTTGGATCTCTGTATGTTACTCTTTATTTCAGTCAGTGTATGCTTAATTTCTAGCTGGTTCTTTTTCTTATGCTCGAGGGTTTCACTAAATTTATTGGCAGTCTCTAGAATATTCTTGAAAAGTCTTATAACCGTGGTTTTGAACTCTATATCCAATCGTTTGTGATCCTCCTTTTCTGTCTTTTGGTATTTACTTCTTAGTCTCCGCATTCTGGCTTTCTGTGTTAGGTGTTCTATAGGGCCCAATGGTTCAGCCTCCCCAATCACCTGGGGTGGACACTCTTGTTGTATGCTTTTGAAGGCTGGGTGCACAGTCTTGTAGTTATCACTGGGCGATATCACTGGGAGGAAATGATCTGTGGGCTTTTCTCCTTGTTGTTTGGGGTTTGGATCTTTTGGAGTTCTGCCCCGGCTGCAGGCTGGCCGGCACACAGCTTGGGCGGGGTTGTAGGTGGGGTGGGGCGGGGTCTCAGAGTCACAGGGCGGAGCAACCCACAATGGCTGCTTTTCCGCGGGTGAGTCTGCGTGAGCCTTTCAGTCCCCAAATCTCCACGCCAGTGACTCCTGCGAACAGCACTGGCAGAAAATCGCTAGTCGTTAGCCCCGCTGCCCCGCAGCCCGAGCCGCACTCTTTGCGACCCCGGGAGTCCACAATCTCCTCTCTAGCCGCGAACCCGACCGAGTGCAGCCGCCGCTCCCCTTCACCCGCGCAGCCATGGCTCCGCGCCGCCGCCTCCGTTCCGCGCGTCCCTCGGTACCTTTCAATTTTGGCGTAGGGATCTTCCACTCAGTCTCAAAGCACTCCTTCTCTTGCCTTCTGGTTGCAAAGCCCCCCCTCCCTTGGTTCTGGCGGATGGCCGTTTATCTGTATAGTTGTATTTAAAAATATAGTTGTGGAGGCTGCGGATTTAGGTGTATACCTCATGCAGCCATCTTGGTTCCCTTAAGTTTGTGCTTTTGCTACAAATTTTCATCCTCCATTTAAGTTGAATTGTGTGTATACTCATTATACCATATTTTAAGTTGTGGATCATTCAATGACTTCTAGTACATAACTCACTTATGCCCTGTCCTTTATTTTAAGAGCCTGTTTTATGATATATTGAAGGAGGTCAGTACATACTGATCTTCTTACATTACCTATATGTTTTAGGGTTTGGCGACAGCCGAGAATTAGTTTTGTCTCATGATTTTCTTGAGTTCAGAATTTCATTTATTTGATTTATGAAGAATAGTTGATGATGTTCCCCTAGTTTCTAAGCAGAAGAAAATGTAGTTTGTGTAGACTTCATTCTTAAGTGTCTTCTTTCAAATGATATTTAGTAGAGTATACATTGTGTGCTGCATAATGTTTCTCAATAAGACAAAATCCCTATTTATTGGGCACTTATTTTCTATGGTAAAAGTAACATATGCAAGTAATTGTAAATAAGTACAATCATGCACAAAAAAAAAGGATAAGAGGAAAAAATATGGGAGGTAATTATTTTTAGAGGTTGTATAGGCAGGAGACAGTGGTGTTATTCATAAAATTAAGGGGATTAAGAGATGTTTGATGATCTCAAATGTTGGGAAGGAGGCAATAGTGTCTAAATCTGTGCACAATATTTTGGACCCAAAAAGCTCAAGTGATTCCTTAAAGTGGGACGGTGTCCTGTGGCTGTTTAGTGTGTGTCAGTGCCCATCAGTGCAGACATCTTGGTGGAATATGTGACTTCTGATTCGTTTACTAAAATCGTTCCAGACATTCAAAGAGTTGTATGTGGAGCAATTACAACGACCTGAGTTATGTTTATACCAGTCATGTTGATTTGGCTAAAAGATCAACCATCATGAAGTTATGGGGAGATTGGGGAATTAGGTTGTATTTTTCTACGAATATGTCCATTTCTTCAGTGTTGATCAGTTTGTTGGAATAGAGGTTTTCATAGTACTATTTTTACAATCCTTTTTTATTTCTGTGGGGTCTTTTGTATTTTGCCTCTTTCATTTCCTATTTTGTTTATTTGGGTCCTCTCTCTTCGCTTCTTGGTGAGCCTAGCTAGAGGTTAATCAATCTTGTTCACCCTTTCAAAGAACCATTTCTTGATTTTATTATTCCTTTGTAGTTTTTTTGTTGTTTGTTTGTTTTGCTCTCCTTGCCATTTATTTCTGCAGTGATCTTCATTATTTCCTTCCTGCTGGTCAGTTTGGGCTATTCTTATTGCTCTCTCTCTAACTCTTTGACTCTTGAGTTAGATAATTTGTTAACTGTTTTTATTGTCCTTTGAGGTGGGCCTGTAACAGTATGAAGTTCCCCTAAAGGTAAGATGACCAGATGCCCCACTTTTGGCCAGACAGTCCGGAGTTTTAACAATTTGTCCTGCATCCTGTGACATTTTAAAAAAGTCAGAATTTTTTGAAAGAATGCATGACAAGCTAGGGAACAGCGGGAGAACAGGAAGGGAATATACGGTTTTCGGCAGCCAAGTGGTCAATAGTGTCCCGCTTTACCAATGTTAAAATGTGGTCACCTTACTTAAAGGACTGCTTTCAGTGTGCCCTATAGATTTTGAATTGTTATGTTTTCACTGTCATTTGTTTCCAGAATGATTTTATTTTCTTCTTTATTTTCTTCTTCTTTAATAACCAAGCCATCTACCTTTATATATAAAAGCTCTTTGACCAGAATAGCATATTGACCAGAATGACTGGTAGCTATGACTTGCATTGTGTCACCAACTGTCCTTATCTGGGCCCTGATAGACCATACCCCTGGCCAGCCTGGCCCCCCATCTGTCCTCCATACCCCATTGGAGGCGGGACCAACTAGCAAACCATCCACAGCTCTTCACCCAGTTCAGCCCATCCCCTTTATGCCCCTAACATAGGTGTGGCCTTCTGGCTCACTGCCAGTAGCCACTAACCCCTGTGTGCCTGACCTCATGGGCCTTCATCTGCAGAGGCTGACCGGACTGCTTCTGTGCAGGAATTCATACACCGGGCCTCTGTTTTTTCATAACATACTATTTACCCTGCAAGTATTATAAATTTGCTATATTTTATTGGTTTATTTCTAATACTAGAGGCCAGGTGCACAAAGTTTGTAAACTTGGGGGGCGTCCCTCACTGCGACCTGTACCCTCTTGCAGTCCGGGAGCCCTCAGGGATGTCCGACTGATGGCTTAGGACTAATCCTGGTTGCAGGACAATCTTGGCCCTGCTGCAGAGGTGGGAGAAGTTCCTGACTCTTGCACCACTTGCTGCCCGTGAGCCCAGCTTCTGCTTGAATGATGCTCCTCTTGTGGGAGCACCCTGACCAGTAAGGGCAGCTCTTGCATTGGGAGTCTACCCCTTGGGGGTCAGTGCAGATCATTGCAGCCAATCTTATATCTTTTTTATAACTTTTACTTTGAGATTTATTTTTTCAAAAATAATTATTGCTCCCTAGCTTTTTGTGTGTGTGTTTTCTGTTTGTTTTTTTCAGTTCCCTTTGCCTGAGAACTATTTTTCTGTCCTTTCACTTTCAGTCTGTGTAAGTCCCTCATTCTGAGGTGGGTCTCTGACAGACAGCATACATATGGGTCTTGTTTTCTTATCATTTCAGTCATTCTGTATCTTTTGAATGGAGCGTTTAGTCCATTTAGGTTTAAGGTTATTTGGTAGGTACTAATTTCTTGTCACTTTTATTCTCTATGCCTGTGTTCCATTTTTCTCTTCTGTTCCTTCTTTTTACAACAATCCCTTTAGCATTTCTTGCACTGATGGCTTAGTAGTGAAGCACTCCCTTAGATTTTTTTTTTCTGTGAAGTTCCTGAATTCCCCATCAGTTGTGAATGATAGCCTCACTAGATAAGTATTCTTGGATTTGGTCTCTTGTTTTGCATCACTTTGTGTACTTCCTTCTATTCCCTTCTGCCCTGATGTGTTTCTGTTAAAAATCACTTGATAAACTAATGGGAAAGCTTTGTTAGGTAACTCTGTGTTTCTTTCTTGCAGCCTTTAAGATTCTATTTGTGTACTTATTGTTTGCCATTGTAATTACAGTGTGTCTTGGTATAGGTCTTAATTGGGTTCATCTTGTTTGGGACTCTCTGCTTTTATGTGACTTTTTCTTCCTAAGATCAGGGATGATTTTATCATTATTTTTTCTCATATGATTCCTAACCCTTGGTCCTCATCTTGTCCTTCTGACACCCTTACTACATATATTTTACTTTGTTTCATTTTGTCCAAAAGCTCCCTTTCTTTTTTTTCTTTCTCTCTAACTGCTGTTCAGATAGTTTCTCTGCCCTGTCTTCTAACTCACTGATTCAGTCCTTTGCTACTTCTAGTCTATATTGAAACCTTCCAGTGTATGCCTATTGTACCTATTACCATTTTTAATTTTTTCTTGGTACTTAACATAAGTTATTGATTTCTCATGCGTCAGGTTTATGAACTATATGAGCCTTATTCTGAATTTCTTTTTGTATATATTGTATGCCTGCATGTCATTTAGTTCTTCTTCTGGTGTTTCTTCCTTTTCTTTCCCTTGTGGGTTGTTCTTTGTCTTCCCATTTTAGCTATCATTGGAGAAGCCAGGAGGCAGGATGGGAGGGGCCTATGGCCATAGAGTGGATCGGCAAGTCAGTTGTGCACTCCACGACTCACAGGAGGCAGTGGTGGTGGAGCGGGCTGAAGTTCCAGTGTCCATGTGTCTGCAACTGTGGTAAAAAGTCCTTTGGCCAGAGTGGCTCTAGGATCTCAGAAGATGTCTGAGGCCCATCTTTTTGGAGATGAGGCTGAGTTCTTAGTCCTGGCAACTCTCCCTTTCAAGATGGCTTGTTTTCTTAGAACCATATTTAACTTAAAACAGTGTAGTGACATAAAAATACTAAACATTGTAATAGGCAATGGGCCTATTAAAAACAGAATGGATAAACAAATCATAACTATGTAAAGGCAGACTTGCCGTCATGCTGGAATTTTTTTCAATCATTTTATGTGAAAAATAGTAAAGAAATCTGAGAAGTGGAAGCGGAGGAATAAAGCACATAATGATTTTGAATGAATGATTGAATTTTTTGTTTTAAAAGTAAAGAGTTTTAGGTAAGCTGGGTGCACAGAAAAATGAAATAGAAGTTGGCAATACACAAATGAAATCAGATACTCATTCTAAATAGAAATTTACATTCCCCAGTCAGTGTAGCTCAGTGGTTGAGGATAGAACTGTGAACCAAGATGTCCCGTCCTCTATTCCCGATCAGAAAGCATGCCTCGGGTGTTCGTTGGTTCACCAGTATGAGGCATTTCAGGAGGCAGCTGGTCAGAATGTTTCTCTTTCGTAGTTGTTTCCACCTCTCCATCCCCTCCTTGCCCCTCTCTGCCGAAAAGCAAGAATAAATGCATTAAAAAACAAGAACGGAGTGCATGTGTTTTATTTTTTTTTCTTTTGGAATGTGAGACATTTTGTCTCTTTATTACTAGAGGTCTTTGGAGAACTTTTATTAACCAACCTATATGGTTGTGTTGGATGCCTCTTTGGAACATTGTTAATAATAAAATGTTTCATAAACTTACCATGAAAAAGGACTCTATCATTTTTTAAGGCAATGCATAATTTTGGAGGAGAATTTGAGGTTGATCTTGATTTTAGTTGCAGTAAGTAGCAGGTTTCAAAGAGTTTTTCATTTGTTCATTGTTAACTGTTATTTAGTGTTGACAATATGTGTACTCATTTTAGTCTGTGAATGGAAGAACAATTAAAGTAGACTATGCCAAGAAACCATTTATTGAAAGTTGGGGTGGACAGAAGGCACCAGTTCCATCAAGAAACAGAGGTGATGTAGGAAGTCTGAAATGTGGAAGAGGAGGAAGTAGAGAAGTAAAGGGACATTCCTCAGGTGGAGAACACTTAGGTAATGTTTCAAAATATATGGATGGTAGGAGACCTGAGTTAGGTGAGCACACAATACAATATGCAAATGAGGTATCATAGAGTTGTATACCAGAAGCCTATGTGATCATATTACCTCCTATAAATTCAATAAAATAGTGCATGAACTTTCAGTAACTCAACTCTTTTTAAAAAATAAAAAAAAACAGGAGCATGAAACCATTATTTATGTGAAAACAGTAACATTGAATAAAGAGATACACCCCGAATTTCATTCATATATTTGAAAGCAAAAGAAATGATAGCATTCATTAGATTGAGAATGCATACTGATGATCAATATGATCTGTAATTGCTAAAGAGTTATAGCACTTACAAAATGAGTGCAGTACGTAATGTGTGAAACACTCCTAACGACCTTACAGGGATAGGACATAAACCTCAAGCTAAATTCAGTCTATTTTAGCATTACTGTTTGCCTCTAGTCACCTCAACAGTTCTCTGAAGAAATCAGTTTTATTGCTCTTATGTTACAATGTTTCACTTTGAGAACAACAAGTTATGTAGGTTAAAGTGCAGATTCATACTTACTGAACTACTAAGAATTAGTTGTGAAAATACACTTCTTTTGTCTGAAAAAAAGAACATGAGGAAACCTTGGAAACTACCCACCAAAATAAATGTCAGTGTAACTACTTAAACTTCAAGGACACACACTTCATTATGTAGAATTGGATTTGAAATACTAGTTTTCAGTACAGGAATGTGAAACCTTGTACTGTTTAATATAATGATCTCTATTTTTATTTTGATAAGACAATCTTGTACCTATGTTTGGTGTAGAGAACCTTCTATTTGGAAACTACGTAAGAGAAATGTCTATAGTATTAAATAGATTAACCAAGGTGTAACCTAAGCTTCACCAAGTTTATTGGTCTTACTTTCTTGTGTTTGAGGAATATGAAACATGAATAAAGATGTTTATGAGCTATCTTCAGGGAAGTTGTCTATTAATTAATTTATTTTTTACTTAGCAAAGCAAAGCAATCAGGCATATTGGTGGTAAAGTTTGGTAAACAATGAAAGGACTGTCAGGTTAGGAGATTACTTCCAGCTATTTTGCCAACAGCAGGGTAACAAAATGCTGATTTTCAGCCATGCTTAATATCAAAGTCCATTAGCCATCTATGGGACTTCTCCCATTGGTATGTTGACTACTATTGGTCTTCGCCCCAGCATTTCCCCATTTTTGTTTTCTTAGTGTAGACAGGTGTGTGCCATTTGCAGGGCTCAGATCCTTTAAAGACTTTCCATTCTGCATCTGCAGCCTTGAAGTAACACATGTAAGAGCAGGAAAAAGAGACAATAGTGGTTATGCTACAAAGCAAATGTAGGGAGATTCAGTGAAAAGGATGGAGTTGCTTCATGTTCTTTTCAATGTGGTTGTCAGGTATGTAAGGAATTAGTCCATAGTCGGCTTTTTTCTGGGCCGTCAGTTCTTTATGGGTCCCTTTCCCAGTCACTATTCTCTTGTGACATGACAGCAATGATGTTCAAGTTCTGGATGGTGGACAATTGGTGAGAAATTACAATGCAGGTCTGACCTTTATTGGCTTTGTCCACGGCAGCCTGTACTCAAGCGCAGCTGGTGACTGCTAGCATGGCAAGGTGTCTTTACCATCCCCCATCTCTGGACTGCTCCTCCTGTCTCTTTAGCATGTTGCTTGGGGCCACTGCTATCTGTGGTTGGAGTAGTCTAGTCAGTTCCTCCCCCAGATTCATGTAGCAGGAATCTACACATGCTTGGAGGAGTTTTCTGGAATACATAGGCATATCCTCAACCAAAGATTCATAAGGGGGCCCATCCATAAACCAGACTCAGTATCTTTCTATTCCATGGGTGTCTTGCCATCAGCATTACAAGGGAAAAACATTTAAAGCAATTAAGGCGTGGTGGAGTCTACCTACAGGAGATATCTTCACTATTCCCCATTTTTTGTTTTTCATGTCGGGATTTTAGAGGCCTTTGTAGCAGATGTAACAGGGAAGGGGGACATTCCTTGATAATCTGTTTTGCCTGTTGTACCACATTTAGGCAGGCTGATGTAAAAGCTGAAGAGATTCTGTGGCCTGTTTTAATAAAATAACTAATTGATAGTCCTATGCATTTCCTTTTGTTAAAGTGTTGCAGAAAGACAAAAAAAACTAAGCGATGCTTTGAAGAAGTGGAGATATCACAGTTTTAATAACACGCATGTGGATTCTGGGGTTGTCCCAGTCCCAAATCAGCGTAGTAGTAGCACATGAGAACCTGGCTTTATAACTGCCCCTTGAGTTAATTGATTTGCAAATATACTCTTCCCCCAGTGCCCTGAAGAGAGTATTCTGTTCATCTACCCTTCCACCAGGTATTCTTAGTTTGGGGCCCAGTACAAAGCCCTGTGCCCTACTGCAGGACAGGGCTTTGTTCGGTTTTATGGCCTGACATTCCTTGCAAGATCAGCTTCCTCCTCCTCATCCCCCCTACCCCCCAGCTTGTCCCACAAGTTCTTTAGCCTTGTGGAGCAACATTAGTTAGCTGTACATTGGCCATGACAGGTTTTATTATTTTTCATCTAATACAATTCCCCTCCCACGTGCATTTGGTAGAGAATCATAACATGCTATAGGATGACAACCAGCAGGACTAAGAATTGCTATGACTATTCCTGTCAAGCAGATGTCCTTGCTGTGTGGGGCGTGGCTCCCTTCTCTGCCTCCCGCAGGAGGAAGAGGGCCTGAACCGGTTCCTTTTCCGGAGGCACCCTCTGTAGCAGGGGGCCTCCCACACCCTTGCCAGGTCCTCTGAATTTGACAGGTCTGAGTTCACATCCTGAGCAGGATCCGGGCCCTGACCTTCCAAAAGACCAGCCCCAGCCAGGGGCTTTCCCAGGATGCCAACAGGTACTCCTCTTGGAGGGCCAACAGGTTCAGCAGCGTGTGGCCCCAGAGGTCGGTCAGGGAGGGGGCCCGGGCACTGGTGTTGGGGCAGCTCTGCAGGTCCAGGCAGCCACAGGAACCTGGAGATTCTGGATAAGACGAGGGCTCCGGGTGCCAAAAGGAGGCATTTGTTTGTCAGGCCTAGGGATAGGATGGCGCAGAGCTGCTTCCTGACTACGAATTCACACAGAAGCACTTGGGACAGGTCTATGCCTTCATTGTCAGTGCTGAAGAAGGAAGTCTTGGCTTTCCCATCACAGCCAGGTGTGAGCTGGAGGGCAGAGTAGTCAGTGGCCAGAGGCTTCACTATGAACAGGCCCATCGCCAAGGTCACGAAGACGATGGGCAACAGCAGGTCACAAAGTGTACCTCACCAGGTTCAGCATGTGTGGCACAGACGCTGGGTCAGACGGGCAGCCACCTGCATGAGGGTGTTGGCAGGGGAAATGTCATGGGAGTACAGAGTTGACATCGGAGGCCTTAGACTATGTGCCTCCAACCCCATCCCTGAGGTCACGTCTGACTGCTTGCTGGGATCTTGCAGGAGCATCAGAAACACCTCCTCCCAGGTGATACCCGCTACCCACAACCCGCCAGGCACAGACTGTGCTGGTTCTGCTCCAGCGCCTGGAAGAGCCCCTTGAAGCCAGCTTGGTCAGCATCCTTGGAGAGGACGTAGCTCAGTGCCGGTCCACTGCGGTCCCTAAGAAACACTTGAGGGATGTAGGTCTATTTGAGGGCCATGGTGCAAGCTGCATCCTGCAGACTGTCCAGCTCCAGAACAGAAGGCTGCTTCATGAGTGTCAGACAGAGGCCCTGGCCGTAGGCCTCGGTCAGGCTGAAGGGGGCGCCACAGTAATGGAGCCGGCCCTGCTGCAGGATGGCCACGCAATCACTCAGCGCCTCCGCCTCGTCCAGGTGGTGGGTTGTGAGGATTATCCTCAGACCTTCTCAATACTGGAGGAGGACGTCCCAGATGCCACGCTGGGAGCAGGGGTCCACCCCACTAGTGGGCTCATCCAGCACCATGATCTTGGACATGCTGAGGAAAGCGGCACTGAGGTACAGGTTCCTCTGCAGGCCTCCGGACAAGGCATGGGCTTGCTGGTGCTGATGTTGCATCAGCCCCATGTCTCAGAGAGTCTTTTTAATCCGCTGCTAGTGCCCTGCCCGGGTCAGCTGCAGCGAGCTCTGGTGACTTGATGGATGAGAAGAGCAGCAGGTGCTCCAGGACAGTGAGCCTGTCCCACAGGATGTCCCACTGAGGATATACTCCCAGCTCCTTTCTGACCGTAGCTAAGTCTGTCTGTAGGTTCCTGCCATCAGCAAGGACAGCCCCAGAGGTGGGCGCACACAGCCCTGTCACCAGTGACCTTCCACTCAGGCTGGGCTGCCCTCACTCAGGAGTGGTGGACCCAGGCACTCATTCCTGCAACCCCAAGAACCGTGGGGGTGGCCAGGACGATGGTATGTGGTCCCCTCCGGGCAGGAGCCAGTCCCTGGGTGGCCCCCACCCCAACAGAGTCATCAGGCAAGAAGGTAGGACCTCCTGGAAGTGCTCCATGCTCCTGGACTGCCCTCCAGGAAGGCTGCAAAGCCCACCAGAACTTGAGTAAAATCAATTATGCAGTTGCCCCTTGCTTCCGTGAAGTTTCTATACTCTGCAGCAGCTAACACAAATTGTGTTCCGACCTGAGGTGGGCCAAGTTCCTGTATGTTGCCTGGGTCCCAACCTGAGCTGGGCATGGGAAGCAGGAAGCAGCCATGGGGGCAGGAGACCTCCCTCAGAAGGGGCGAATGTTCAAGCCTACGCATCGTTGGGAGGGTGAGGATCTGTGCCCCACCTCTGTTGACCCCCAAGTTTTCTCCTGATGGCCTCTTGTGGCTGTGCCTGTCTTAGGTTGTTCCTCCCTTGAGGAATCTTACTTGTCTCTGACTAACCAGCCATCCTCTGGGGCCAAACAAGGTAATATGAGGTACAGTTCTGCTGCCTTGGTAGTCTATGCCCCAGTTACCTCCATGCCCAGCAACTGCCTTGGGATCCCCTTACCTACTGTCCAGGGCC
>PVJC01050392.1:0-11829 GCA_004026665.1 Murina feae
ATCATGGATTGCCTGGGTGCCTCCTGCACGCTCCCTGCTGGGGTTCGAGCTGAAACCTGGGCATGTGCTCTGAAGGAACATTTCTCTGTCTTTCCCTCTCTCTAAAAATCAATGGGAAAATATCCTTGAGTGAGGAGAAAGAAAGAAAGAAAGAAAGAAAGAAAGAAAGAAAGAAAGAAAGAAAGAAAGAAAGAAAGAAAGAAAGAAAGAAAGAAAGAAAGAAAGAAAGAAAGGAAGAAAGGAAGAAAGAGAAGGAGGAGGTGAGGAAGGAAGGGAGGAAGGAAAAGAAATAAAGATATTTCATGCAAATGAAAATGAAAGGAAATCTGGAATAGCAATACTTATGTCAGACAAAATAAACATTAAAACAAAGGCTGCAACAATAGACAAAGTAATTTCATAATGATGAAGAGATCAATCTAACAAGAGGATATAACTCATAAACATGTATGCACCCAACATAGGAGCACCTAAATACATACAGCAAATATTGATGGACATAGTACAGTATAATATAACATAATATGATGGATATAATAGCTATAAGAAACACATCTGTATTAAATTAGTAATATAGCTATGATTAGTATCAGAATTAACTTATTCTTCTCATGTCAAAATAAGGGTTAAGATCCAAACTGGCTTTCAATAGTTGATGGTTGAATGAACAGGTATTAGTAGGGAAGGGACCTGAGCCCTAGCTACCAGGAATTAACCAAACATTAATTGATAGGCATTCCATGGGATTTCATATTTAAAGAGAGTGTATTTAGCAATACCAAACTGAAAATTTAATCCAATAAGAATTTTTTTAAAAACTTAATTCCTTACTACTTGTGCTCTTAGAAGATAGGGCTTTATCTATATGGTAAATTCTTAGTTCTTCTCTACTTATAAACAGAACATTTTGATCCATATCATCTGAAGACTATTTCATTTTTTTAAATATATTTTATTGATTTTTTTTTTTTTTTTTTTTACAGAGAGGAAGGGAGGAGAGGGATAGAGAGTAACATTGATGAGAGAGAAACATTGATTCAGCTGCTTCCTGCACACTCCCAACTGGGGATGTGCCCGAAACTAAGGTACATGTCCTTGACCAGAATCAAACCTGGGACCCTTCAGTCTGCAGGCCAACACTCTATCCACTGAGCCAAACCAGTCAGGACATGAAGTTATTTTAATGTAACAATAATAGGTTTAAACACTCCACTGTCCTCTCTGGCCTAGACTCCCTTTTAAAAAAGTTTTCTCATTTTTAACTCTGTAGCTCAGGGAGGTATCAGATCAAAGTGCTTTGTGTGTCAAAATATAGAACAAAATATAGCCCATTGTCTTATCAAGAAAGAATCTGCACCCTTGGCCTCATTTGCACCAAGTTCTTACCACAGAACAAACAGAGCTAGCAGTACTTCCATAGCATCATCACTATTAATCAACAAATGTCTTTTGATGGGCCGAAAGTTCTTTCTTACAGTATTTATTTTTACAAAATGTTCATCTTATGTAGAAAACAAATATTTCAGATTCTACTAATTTGGAATTTGTGGTTATCAAATCTTGTCCTTGAATGCACCTTTGCACCATGCACAAGGAAAGGAAATTCAGAAGTAAACAAGGTAGTATATAAAAATATAATGTTTAACCAACTATTAAAAGGAATACTTCATGTATCTTCACATGAGACTGAAGTGCTAAGCATAGATTATTTTAATCCATGATAATAAATACATCTAGCAAATGAGATAACGTGCATAAATTCATAGTTTGTAAGCTATAAAAATATCTACAAGTGCCCTGACCGGTTTGGCTCTGTGGATAGAGCATCGGCCTGTAGACTGAAGGGTCTCAGGTTCGATTCCGGACAAGGGCATGTACTTTGGTTGTGGGCACATCCCCAGTGGGGAGTGTGCAGGAGGCAGCTGATCAATGTTTCTAACTCTCTGTCCCTCTCCCTTCCTCTCTGTAAAAAAAAATCAATAAAATATATTTTAAAATATATACAAGTTCTGACAGGCCCTGACGTTCACCGTGCTCACTGAACTCTGTTTTTCGGGAGCACTGGGAAGAGTTAGCTGAATAAGAAAACTCACTAGTTATGAGCCTTTCTGACAGTCCTTTTTGCCTCTGTTTGCTCTGTACATTGAGAACATTTAACTAGGTAAGTGTCAAAGGTTTTTCACACTCCAATAGTCCATACATCAGGAGTCTTTCTTATGAAAAGCCTACAATTTGAATGAGCATGAAAACCATTCAAAAAATGTTAAAATATTTGTTAATGTCATACCAAGTAAAAATTATACAAAGTAAATATAGGAACTTGGAAGAAGGATGAAGACTGTGATATGAAGTAATTAAAGATCATTCAAAAAGACTGCAGATAGCAGATTGTCTCTTGAAGACAGGATAATATTGATTGAGGAGGTAAGTATTATGAACAAGAGATGAGTATGGCAATGAGCTTAGCAGTGGAATTATGGATTATGTGCCCTGCAGTAAGGGACTTGCACATTTAAAGAGAAAGATTTAAATTGGGAAACTGGCTCCAGCTGGTTTGGCTCAGTGGCTAGAGCATCAGCCCTCGAACTGAAGGGTCCTGGGTTCGATTCCAGTTATGGACACATATCACAGGCATGATTGATTTCTTCAGACCTTGATGGAGCATACATTAAACATAGTTATTGAAGGGTTTTAACTTGTCAACCCAGCTTTTTGAAATATGTTTTCATTTTTCTTTTAATAATCTTGCCAGTTTTCTACAATTGAAGAGAGTACACTCTCAATCCATTCCGTACTTTTTAAGATACACGGTAACCAAGAAAATTCTCCATATTCATCTTACTAATTTTATGGCAAAACTCTAGATACCAAGTTCCTTAAAATAGCATATTATAGTGGTAAACAAGTGAAGCATAAATTGTAATTTAGTTTATGTAATCTTTTATTTGGTTTCCCTCTTTTTAGAGAAAATATATTAAGGTTTTAAAAAGCTGTATTTGCATGTGCATGTATGTATATGTGTATATGTGTTTGTTCCTGTGTTTCAATATTAAATTACCTACAATATTAAAATATCTTGATTAAGGCACTGTTGGTAATATACCTGAAACATAAATAAAACAAATCAGAGAATGATTTTTAACAAAAGATAGTTTGGTGGTTAAAACTAAGATATAGAAAAACCTGTGTGAAAAAAAGAAAAAAAGAAAAAACTGTGTTTGAAAAAAGAGAAAATACTATAAGACACAAATTAACACTACTTAACCTAGCTCAGTACTCATGTATACATTTGACATTTTGGTCAAACAGAATTCTAAAACCAAGTTTTCACCCATTCAGACATACTATTCTTTCTTTCAGTGTAGATTTTTATGTAAATTACTAAATATTTTCCCTAGAACAGAAGCTCATCTTAAAATGAAATTTGGTTCAGTTTCCCACTCAATAAAGCAATATACAAGTAGCCATCCAACCACTTCCCAAAATAAACTTCATTTAAAAATTATTTATTGTCAGTACATGAAGCTCCACAGACATTTGCATCCAAACAGCACTATTCTTGTTACTTAATGGGAGGCTCTGGAGTTTAATTTGTCATTCTTTGGTGTTAAACAGGAATGATGTCTTGTACCACTAATAAGGTCTGCAGGCTCAAGAAAGATGCAATAATTATTTAAACATCATTGATGCTTAACTCCAATCACTATAAAAGTTAATTCATGTCCAAGCATAAGCCTTTATCATCTAGGTTTATCTTGTTTTAATGAGTCAATGTTTTGAAACTATACAATCTTGTTGAAGTACAGAATGAAGAGTTCTAGCGGAAAGATGTACTCAACTGTGTCTTCATCATCGGGTGTTTGCAGGGATGTGCACGCTGGTTCTTCTGCCATGTCAGAATGAAAGAGCTGAAAGCAAAGAACAAGACCCTTTTAAAAACTTACTGTAAAAGGCATTATTCCTACAACATAATTTAGATCAACAAGGGAGTCTAATATAGACATTATCCCAGGTTTGGCCTTTCAGTCCACACTATTGATCTGTTTTTAATTGTGGCTGTTTTGCTATACAGGCTTCTATATAACATATAATATTCAATTTCTAATGGACAATAATACATTTAGCCACAAACATGAGAAAAGCATCCAACAAAAGGCAAATTCCCTTTTGAAGACAACAGGACAAAGAACATTCTTCTTTAAAGGGCTCTCTGAGCATGAAAGGAAAGAAGGGGATTTTGCTTTAAAAAGATGCCAGAAGATCCAGTAAACCCTTTCAGTACTTACCTTTCCAGAGTAGATCACCAGGGGAGACTCGAGTGCTCGAGTGTACTTACTGAAGGAGAATTGAGAAATCAGAGCTTAGGAAATCTGAACAAGTTCGTTAGACGCTAAACAAGTTCATAATAGTTGTCACTTATAAAGTATTTACTATGTACCTGGTGCTTATGTGTTTTACCTCTTTTAGTCCTCATGACAGATAGGAAATGCATAGATTTTCATTGCCATATGCCAGGTGACAAAATTCAGATTCAAAAAAAAACTAAACTGCTTACCTGCCCAAGAGTTCAGCGATGCCACAGACACAGGTCTGAACTGACTCCAAAGTTGGTGTTCTTCGTATTTATGGACCAAATCTTCCCCGATTTGCAACGTTGGAACCAGGGAGGACAGATACAAGAGAGCACGTTGTACTCATTTGTCAGCAGAACTCCCTTTGAAGGACAGGCTACCCTACTTTTGAGGACAGCACAAAGATACTGAGAAAAGGAGGCACATTTGAAAAGAACATGTTATAGATGGGTAGAGCAAAGAGAAAAGCAAACAGAATTAAAGAATGGCTCTGAGTTTCATAGTTTCTTCACTTGCTATAACCTGAGGATTGTTCCACTTTAGTCCATAGACTTATCTCACTTTCTCCTAATGGTAAATTGTGTTCCCTCATACAAATGGTATTCTGTTGTATGGTATGATTTATTCCAGTCTGCTATAAATAAAGATTCTATATTATTTAGCAGAATGTTAATGATTTTGCAGTAATTTTCAGTCGTTAGTTGCAAACAACAATAAGCATTTAAACCACTGAAAAAAGTTGACTTCTTATCCTTATCCTTTCTCAAAATTGGAAGCAAGTTAGTATCATGCAGATAAAAGTTCTAGAGATCTAATGTAGAACGTGGTGACTATAGTTAATAATAATGTATTATATTCTTGAAGTTTTCTAAAAGAGTAGATATTAAGTGTTCTTAACACCCCCACACACACACACACACACAATGGTAAATATGTGAGGTGATGGATATGTGGATTAACCCAATTATAGTAATCATTTTACAATGTATATGTATATTAAAACATCACATCGCACATCTTAAATATGTACAATTTTTATTTGTCAATTACATTTCAATAAAGCTAGAGAAATTTTCAAAAGAGTAACTCTGTGCGACTGCTGACTTTTTGGCAAGTCTATAGTAGATGGCTTAAAAATAGAAATACAGTTATCTTGCACTTAAAAACCTAATGAATGCACTTGGGAAAATGGGGGTTTACTTCTCTCATAAAGCTAGAGCAGAAGCTCTCAAAGTATGGCCCCTTAGCCCCTGGGCACCACTGGGGCTCTTTCAAGGTCTTTATAAGGTCAAAATAATTTTATTAGTACTAAGCTAATTTGCTTTCTCCACTGTGTGGAGACTTACACTGAAGGTTCAAAAGCAATGGTGGGTAAAACTGCTGCTGCTTTAATCAAGGCAGTTGTGCCAAATTGTATTATTAGGCGCTGCGTTAGTCATGTCACTCATTCACAACAAAAATAAAAAGGTGAGTACCCTACAAAACACTTAAACTGTATGCCAGTGTGATGGCTGTCTTGAGTCAAACAAGTTATGTCATTGTGAGAAAGAGTCATTTCTCTTTTCCTGGAACACCAATTCCAACTGCAAAAACAACGGACAGATACTTGGTTCTAAAACAGTGTGCTTTGTAACATGAAAAATAATTGAAAATCTATGTTGTAAATGATAACACTTGAGCTTTAAAGTTTTTGGAGAACTTGCATCCACCATCATGATCTTGACAGCTTTCTAATACTGACAAACTTCCCCCAAAAGATTAGTGGTGATACTAACAAATAGAAATTGTTGATATTGTATAATGAAATATGTCAGCATTGAATAGACTTGGCTTTTCCAATCTCAGCATTATTGACATTGAGGCTGTATAATCTTTGTTGTGGAGGACCATCCTGTGCATTATAAGATGTTTAGCAGCCTCTCTGGTTTCTAAGTAGTGGACATCACAACCAAACCTGCTTCCAGACATTGCCAAGTATTTTCCTTGGAGTGTAAAATCACTCCCCCCCCACACACCCCACTTCCTCCATCCCCCTGCATAGCAAAGAACCACTGCCCTAGATAACTTAGTAAACACATAATTCCAAAATGCCCGATGTGTGATATTACAAAGCCACAGAGGAGTTCAAGAATCATTTAGACAATAAGGTAGATGCACAGATTTTAATGTAATAAAACAAAAAGTGTATAATACGGTTTCAGATTCTATTGATCTTGTTAAGTTTTGGTAGATTGTCTAAGAACTATAAATGAACACAGTGAGAACTTCAACAAATACATGGGAAACATAAAAATGGCAGGAGTAGGAATGAAGGCAGCCTCTAGGAGCAAAGACTGGCTCCTGCTGACAGGCAGCAAGGAAAGGGATACCCCAGTCCTACAACCACAGGAACTGAATTCAACAACCGAATGAGACTAGAACTATATTCTTCCCCAGAGCTCGAGAATGGAACATAGGCCTGTTGGCATCTTAATTTTAGTCTTGCAAGACTCTAAAGAGAGACACTGAAGGACACTATGCCTGAAATTTTGCCTTACAGAATTACTAGTTAATTGTAACCCACAAGGAACTTGCCAAACCATCTACTCCCTTTGTATCCGATTGGCAAGCTGAATACAAGCCAGATATTACCATGATAATTGTGTCAAAAAGCAAGGGTCAAAAATTTAGAAAGTTCAAAATGAAATATATATCATCACACTGGAATTGTTTCACAAAAATAAGGTTAAGGTGGGGGGAAGGGCAGGGGGAAAAAGAGATATATGTACTAATTTTTGTAAAGCTTTATGTAATAATAATTTTTAAAAAATTAAAAAAAATAAGGTTAAAACTTAAGTAAATTTGCTTGGTTCCTGGTGAGTAAACATACTAGTATATTATGGATACTGTTCAATGTATTTTTTATTCAGGAGTATATGTTTGTGTGTGTGTGTGTGTGTGTGTGTATAATTTCAGAGAGGAAAGGAGATGAAGAGAGAAAAACATCAATGATGAGAGAGAATCATTGATCAGCTGCCTCTTACACGGCCCCTACTGGGGATTGAGCCTGCAACTCGCAGCTTGGGCAGGGAATCAAACCGTGACCACCTGGTTCATAGTCTATGCTCAACCGCTGAATGACACTGGCCAGGCAATGCCAATTTTGAAGTGACTGAAGAGTTAGCTTTTATGGGTAGTCTGTGTACAACTTCAGGGAGAA
This sequence comes from Murina feae, assembly GCA_004026665.1. Classification (NCBI taxonomy): domain Eukaryota; kingdom Metazoa; phylum Chordata; class Mammalia; order Chiroptera; family Vespertilionidae; genus Murina; species Murina feae. The sequence continues at coordinate 7,552 of PVJC01050392.1, forward strand.
ATTTTTTTTAATTGAGAAAAGCCTAATTCAGTACTACATCAGTTAGAATTGCTAAGCAGGAACTTTGTGGAAAATATTTGAATCAACACCATGGGTTATTGAGTCAGTAATGTCAATGGTGAACTCTATTTGCTCTCATGAACTTAACCACTGTTAGGTTCAAGAAATTTCATCAGAAATAGAAATTGAAGACCTGGTTGGGCAGCTTAATGTGGAGGCGTCATGCCGTGCACCGAAAGGGTTGTGGGTTTGATCCCCAGTCAGGGTACATAAGGGAGGCAACTGATCGATGTTTCTCTCTCACATTGATGTTTCCCTCTCTCCTTCTCTCTCTTTCTCTCTCTCTCCCTTTTCCACTTTCTCTAAAATCATTTTTTTTTTAAAAAAAACCCACATATCCTCAGGTGAGGATTTAATAAAAAATAAATTAAGCATCCTGATATACCTTACCACATAGTCAGCAGTTTGATGATTAAAAGTGGTAAAGGGGTGTGTGTGTGTGTGTGTGTGTGTGTGTGTGTGTCAACATTTTCTTAAGATTTGACCTTGGGGTCAAGATCTAAATTTTTCTAAATGAAAAGAACTGCCCCTGATCACTTATCAAACACTGCTTTTGCTGCAAACTATGAATTCAACCTAAAATTACAAGGTAAAACAGCTTATAACGTAATTTTTACTGTAGTCATTTTGGTGACAACTAACATTGTTTGAATCACAAGTGATGTTAAGCTGCTTTATATCCTTGCAGTGCTGTCAAAAGCTAAAACCAGAAGTGAGATCCCTATCCCCACACAAAATTAGGAGAGATCACTTTCTTTTCAAGCGCAAAATATTGTTCCCATCTCATTTTAAGACCACTGTGCAGGCACGAAGGACATTTCCGGATTGCAAAATTCACTTTACTGTGCAGTTGAGGCGCTGCTACTTAACCTTTATTTAGAAGTGATTAATCTGACATTCAATGACATGCTAGCAAGTGAATGTAATGGAATTCTATAGACACCTTCCAAGCAATGAGTATGTTCAGTGTAAATCATATGCTTATGGATGTCCGTATTTGCCAATATCTATTTATTGGAAACGTTTTCAAAGATGGAAGTTGATACTATTTCATCATAGACTAGCATAAACAGATGAACTTTCACAAGTTATTTTGGTGATGAAGAACTAACTTTGAATCCCAATTGCACAAAATGTTATCTCCACTAAAATAATTCCATTCTTCTCATCAGTAGACCTGTTTTGCCAAATAAAAATGTCCTCAATCATTATTATCATACTGGAGGCCCGGTGCACAAAAATTTGTGCAGTCGGGGTGGGGGTGGGGAGGGGAGTTCCTCAGCCTGGCCTGTACCCTCTCACAGTCTGGGACCCCTCAGGGGATGTCCACCTGCTGGCTTAGGCCCACCCCCCCCCCAGGCGATCGGGCCTAAGCTGGCAGTCAGACATCCGTCTGGCAGCCCAGAAGCCCAAGGGGGATGTCCACTTGCCAGCAGGGAGCAGGCCTAAGCTGCAGTCAGATATCCTTAGCCCTGCTGATAAGGCAGGAGAGGCTCCTACCACTACCCTGTACTGGCAGCTGCCAGCCTGGCTTGTGGCTGAGCAGAGCTCCCCTCCAGGGATTGGCACTGACCACCAGGGGCAGCTCCTGCATTGAGGGTCTGCCCCCTGGTGGTCAGTGTGTGTTATAGTGACCAGTCATTCCCAGTGGTTCTGCTCTTAGGGTCAATTTGCACATTGGCCCTTTTATTATATAAGATAAGATGGCAGGGGTGGGGGGAGCAGTTCTCCAGCACTGAGAACCGGGACTTGCACGCTCCCCTTGGGGGTCGGTGTCCCAATCACCCGCCGGCTGGCGGTCACACATTTCTGATTGGCAGGCGCCGTGGGCGGGCCCTCGGCCTCGCGGAGAGCGAAGCTGGGAGATGGCTGAGGGCGCAGGCCCAGGACCCCCTCTCGCAGGCCCCCTTGAACAGCAGGCCCGGGAGCCCCGGGGGAGCTCGGCGCCCGCTCGCGGGAAGCGGTCCGCCCGGGCGCCGCTGGCGCATGCGTATTGGGGATTCCAAGCCGCGCCGCGCAGTCGCCATCGCGGGGTTTTCCCGTCAGAGCGCGCCTGGCGCGGGGGCTGGTCCAGCCCGGAGGCCCAGTCCCGGGGAGTCATTGGCTCCGGAAGCAGGGCACTCAGCACCCGCTCCCGCCTCGGTCGGGGCAGGAGGCGGAGGCGGCGCGGAGGCGGCGTCGGGGGCGGAGCCGCAGCCGCGCGCGGCCTTTTGTCTGTGGAATGCGGTGAGTGCCGCCGGCCGAGGCGGAGGCGGGCGGCGGGCTGGGCGGGCGGTCGGAGGGTCCCTGCACTGGACGGGAAGAAGATATTTGCAACCTGTGTAGGAGGTGGAGGATTACTGCTCATCGTGTGTTGCCTGGTTGGTGTGGCGCAGAGGTAGAATGTCCGCCCTGTGAGCCAGGAGGTCACCGTTCAACCCCGGGCCCCAGCTGGAGCCGTGTGCAGGCTCAGTCCTCCACGGAGGGCGTGCAGGAGGCTGCGGGCACCGCGTGTACCCGGGAATGCGCATTTTGTAATCAAAGAAAACACAATGCTTTGGAGAGAAACATCAAAAGTGCTTTATTCACAGTAATGTCCATCGCCAGCTACACGTACCCCCATCTTCCAGGTAATTTGTGGATACCGACTCAATAGAACTTTTCTTGTTTTGAGGTAAACTATTGGGAGACCCAATTTCCCACTTCTTTGTCGTTTTGAAGTGCTGCTCAGAAAGTGTGTGTGCCATTGGAAGTGGTAATCTGAAAGGAGCAAGGTCTGGTGAAGACCGCGGGTGGGTTAATACTTTGCAGGCAAGATCGTTTAAAGTGTCTTTAACTGCTTTTGAAGTGTGTGATGGTGCGTCATCATGAAGCAACATTACTTTGCCCGTCTTCTGGAACATTCTGGTCGTTTCACAATCAAAGCGTGGTTCGAAGTGATTATTTGTTGTTGATAGTGATCAGTATTAACGGTTTCACCTGGTTTTAGAATAAGGTGACCAGACGTCCCGCTTTTGGTGGGACAGTCCCGATTTTTAACAGTTTGTCCCTCCTGCGTCATTTTAAAAAAGTCCCGATTACTCTTTGTAATTCTTTGTAATATTTTAAGTAATAATAAAACAAAAGAGAGAGAGAGAAAAAAGACACCCCCCTCCCCTCAATGGTGTACCACTTTAGATCTGGTCACCTTATTTTAGAAGCTCATCATACACCACACCTTCCTGATCCCACCAAGCGCAGAGCATGTGTTCTTTCCGAAGCGATTTGGCCTTGCGATCAATGTTGATGGTTGACCTGGATCAACCCATGATTTTGTGCATTTGGGATTCTCAAAATAAATCCACTTTTCATCGCCAGTCACAATTCGATGCAAAAGAGACTTTCTTTCGTGCCGTTGAAGCAACATTTTACTGATGACTTTTCGGTTTTCCATTTGTCTTTAGTTTAGTTGATGAGGCACCCATTTTCCTTACTTTAAAATCTTTCCCATTGCTTGTAAACGATCGGAAATTGTTTGCTAAGTAACATTTAATCTTTCTGCAAGTTGTTTTAGAGTTTGACATGTATCTTCATCCAATAATGCTTGTAATTGTTGGTCTTCAAACTTTTTCGGTTAACCTGGACGTTCTTTGTCTTTCACATCGAAATCATCACTTTTAAAGCATTTAAACCAGCGTTCACAAGTATCTTGAGATGGAACATGTTCACCATAATCTTCCTGAAGCTTTGAGCAGCACTTTTCTTCAAAATAAAGTAATGAATTAAAACTTCCTGCTCTTTTTTTGGCATGAAATTCAACATTTTTAAGCGCAAAAATATCTATGATGTTAACACCTTCAGCAAATTTGACATGAAGTTTTGAAGCTTGCTGTCAATACAACAAAATAGCATACATATCAAATCACATATATATCAACATATGTGTAACTCCATCTGCTGAAAAAAATCTGCATTATTAACCATTACACCTAATAAATGATTCTCTCTAATCATTGATATTTCTTTCTCTCCCTCTCCCTCTGTGAAATCAACAAAAATATATATATATATATATATATGACATCTGTTAACAAAATGGGCACAAGATATGCACAGCAATTTATAGAAGAAATACAACTAACCAATAAACAAAAATTAAGCTTAACCTCATAAATAATCATAGAATGCAAACACATTTTTCATCTACTAGACTAGCAAAATATAAATACATATATTAATGATACAAAGTGTTGAGGAAAG
>PVJC01050393.1:0-11826 GCA_004026665.1 Murina feae
TGCCTATGCCCTGTCTGGGGCCACCTGGCAGGAGTTACTAAGAGATCTGCAGATGGCTGCTACTTGTGTAGGGCTTGAGGTACCCAGGAGAGGCCAAGCTGTGAACCAAGGCAGGCTTCTGCAAGTGTCTTGTCTGGACCACTTAGCAAGAGGTATAGAGCATGCTGAATCCAGCTGGTACTTGTTTAGGAAAGTCTGAAGCCTGAGTCAGGTTTGGGTGGGGCTGCAAATTGGGTGGTGGGTAGTCTTAGGGAATCACCAGGGCAGGGCAAACAGTGTGAGCCAGGTTGATAGGGACTCAGATATGGTACCTGCCAGTCAGCTGTGTGGTGGGGAAGGTTTCAGCATAGGAACAATGACCTTTGTAAGCACTTTTGTCTCAGAGAAAGCTGCCTTGGAGTTCTTGCTCTAATGTCAAGACAATTTAGTTCTTCCCCATATGTTCCTGGATCTTTTCAAGCTGTTGCCCCAGGGCTGGAGCTCAGAGGCAGTGAGTCCGAGTAAGTCCATGTGCCATCCTTTAAGGGAAACTGTCTGGGTCTCCAGCAGGTTCCATGTTACTCAGCCACACTCCCTGATAGTTTTTTCAGCCTGAAATTATGGGAACTTCTCTTCCCAGCACTAAAACACTCCACTGAAGGATCTGGTATGGGGCTGGGACCCCTTGCTCTTCAAAAGAGGCCTTTGCAGCCAAAATATCCCTCCCAAATTAAAAAATGCCACACCTGGGTGTCATACCAGTCTCTTCTGCCTCTCTGCCTCTCCTATCAGTCTCAATGTTCTTTCTTCTTTAATTCTCTAGTTGTAGAACTTCCATGCAGCCAGATTTCAGGCAGTTCTGAATGATAGTTGCTCTGTATTTTAATTGTAATTTTGATGTGGTTGTGGTATGGTGCAAGTACAGCATTTACCTACACCTCCATCCTGGTTTTCCCACTTCTGGAACTTGATTTTTAAGAGGAAAAAAAAGTTACTTGTAATTATATAACCACCTCAAAATCCACTAGAGTCATGAATGAAAACTAGTTGCTTTGTAATCATTTTTTTATCCCATGTATTTTGTTCAATTTAAATTAAATTTTATGAAATAACAAGATGTGCCCCCAAAAATGTATATACACTTTAACAACTGATTCTATTACCTTTTGAAAATGAAATATATTTTAATAAACACTGCCTTTATAACTATTCAAAGTGTGTGTAAATTTTTTGCATCACCATGCACACTCAGTGCATAAAGAATTTCTGAAGTTCTAAGAAAGAGACTAACTTTTCTCTGTTTTTCTAAGAATGATAGATAAATGGTCAAAAAATAATATCAAAAAGAATGTTTAAAAATATTCAACTTCAATAACAATTAATGAACAAAATTTAAAAGAATAGTGAGATACAATTAGCAAAGATTGTAAAAATGGAGGTCAATCAGCATGGGTGACTATATAGTTTCACACAGACTAAATTAGAACAACCTTTTTCAAGAAATCTTTGGCAGTCCTTACACTGAATCTCTAAGATGTCATACCCTTTGAGATAGCAATTCCATTTCTGAGAATCTGTTTTAATGGAATAATTAAAAAACAAAACACACATTTGCATATAAACATACTTATTGTAGCATAACAATAGCTGCTAAATTAAAACAATCTAAAGACCCAACAGTAGAAGACTAGTTGAGAAGACATGACATATCTTTTAAAATGACTTTATAAAGATTATTTTGTTGTTTTGGGAAATGTTAATACTGTAATTTTATTTACTGAATCCTCTCATCTAAGTAAAAGATTCACCTCCTTCTCTTAATACTATAATTCAGTGGGGTAAGTGCTGTTACTATCCCACTTTACAGATGAGGAAACTGAGGCATACACATATTAAATAACTTGTCCCAAGTTACCCAACTAGAAAGTGGCAGGGCTAGGTTTTGTTTTGTTTTGTTTTGTTTTTAAGATTTATTAGTATACTAGAGGCCTGATGCATGAAATTTGTGCAGGAGTACGCCTTCCTTCCCTAGGCTGCCAGCAGTGGCTTCCTTCCGGCACCTGGGACTTGGGCTTCCCTCACAGCACTGGCTTCATCTGGAAAGTCGTCTGGAAGGACATCTGGTCTAATTAGCATATTATACTTTTATTATTATAGATAATTCACATATCATAAAACTCACTCTTTTAAAGTGTATAATTCACAACGTGGAGTTGAATAGACATTGGCCACAGGAAGTAACTTTGATATAAGAGGAATTCCAGAGCAGAATTTTCTGGAATTTGAGCAATTTTCTTGCACATAGTGCATGAAGACAAGGAACTGGGCCCTTCTCTCCCTAATGGTATCCCAAGACCTAGCAGTGTGGACATAGTTTTTGATGAATGAATGGATGTCCAAGCGACCAGTCAATTCTCAATGCAAATAATACCCAGCTGACTAAACCTGGGTTTCCTGAGTCCATGCTGTCTCTCTGACTATTGGCCAGGGTTGAGCTTCCAGTTTCTGAACTGCCCATCTGGTTCTGACCCACTGCCTTGTCTGACCTCCCTGTACATTGTGACTCAGACTGACTGTTACTGTGTGCTTGTCTGCCAGCTCAACCCTGAAGATAGCCCAGCCCATTTCTGTGCTGTCTACCCTGCTCACGCCACTCTTTCTTGGCTCCCTCAGGGTGGTTCCCACATAGTTTCCATCACTGCTAGCCATACTTCCAATGAGGCAATTCTCCTGGGCTGGTTCAACTTCTTCCCATGCATATCCCCTTACTTATATTTCTTAGTCCCCGAGACACATAGATGAGAAACATTGGTCAGCTGCCTCCTGCACACCGCCCCCTACTGGGGATGGAGCCCACAACCCTAGCATGTGCCCTTGACTGGGAATCAAACCAGTAACTTACAGTGCATGGGTTAACACCCAGCCCACTGAGCCACATCAGCCAGGTCCTGTTACTGCCTGTCTTTTCCCACCAATCCAAATTCCCTTCATTCTACAAAACTTTTCTTTTCAAGGAAAACTTATCTAACTTAGTCATTAGCAATCAGATACTGATAGTCTATAGAGCAAATACTTTGGTTTCCATCTGGTTACTTGACATATTAACTAGTCACACTTTCCTTATTTATGTCAATTCACCTTCTTTCCCAAGAAAAATATAATCCCTTTTGGGGCCAAAATTTATGACATCTAATCCTCTTGTGTTTCCTGATATCTAGCATTTGTGCACAATGATACATTTTGTTTGAGTGATTCGGGAGGAGGGAAGATTTAAGCCAATAAAGTAAGTGCATGAAACACCTTTCTGAAGAGCTTTGTCATTTCCTTTGTGCATGAGATTTAAAACATTGGGGTGATCTTGGGGTTGACTGCTTTTGTGTGACACCTTCAATGGTATTCATATGAGATGTTTAACTTCTAACTTTGTATCTTTACAGTCATTGGTGTCAGAATAGTTCTGGTTGTACTCTTGGTGTGTCTACTGATAATCATTTAGATTGAGGGTGCCATCCCTAGATATAGGCAACTACCAACTGCTTCTCCTGTAATTTTGATTTTCTAGGTCATGTCAGAATGCTCTGGGACTTGAGTTGAGACTCTTTTTATTGGTATCTTTGAACATCTTCTAGGTATCTGCCTTTCCATCTGCCTGGAATATCTTTCCCTTTTTATTAATTCCCGTTTCTTTGCCAGATTACTTCTACATCATCATCAGAGTTCCCATCTATTTTTCCAATGAGCCATCTGGAAACCACAAGGTGTGCATCCTATACGTTCTCTGAGTCTTGTATGCATGCCCCTCATCTTAGCACTTATTAGGTGATAATGTTATTGCTTGTTAACTTGACTAAAGCTCCACTAGACCGAAATTCTAGGAGAACAGGGAGTCAGCCTATCCTTTTCAGCAATATATCACCACCCCTAATGTTTGAAATAACTGTGAATTATGTAGCAATAAATATTTTCAATTTAAGAGAATTGGTCATTAAATGATCTCTTATATCAGTTGCTTTTTCATAATTAAATTCCATATTTTATGGAATTTCATATTATATATTATTTTTAAAAATATATCTAATCTAATAAAAGTATAATATTGAAATTGACCATTTCTTCGGGATGCCTAAGCCATGCCCACCAGCCAATCAGAGCAACTGTATGCAATTTAACCCAGCCAAGATGGAGGCCGGCAGTCACGGAGCTGAGTAAACAGGCAACTTTCATTGCAGCAGGAGTAAAACTGTTTGCCAGCTGCTGGGTTTCTCCTGGCTCCAGGCTACAACATATTTGCAACATTGTCTCAATTATAGAAGCCTCAGAGTTGAAGCCAACAGAAGGCTTTGTTACCTGCATAGGCCTCAGCTTAAAGGAACTGTGTATCAATTATAGAAGATAAATAAACCTCAGAAACCTGCTTCCAGCCAGCCTTGCTGGGATGTTGGGTCAATGGGAGCTGTGGGCAGCCTGAAAGCCTGAAAACGCCCCTCAGCCCATCACCCAGGCTGGCCACACCTCCATGGGGTGATCCCACTGGAGGGCTTGGCCAGCCTTCAAACAGCCATCAGCCCTCCCCCAGGCTGGCCAAGTACCCCAGTAGGGATCCAAAACCTGAAGGGGCTGTGGGCAGCCTGAAAGCCTGAAAATGCCCCTCAGCCTGTCACCCTGGCTGGCCACACCCCAATGGGGTGAGGGTCCACACTGGAGGGCATGGCCAGCCTGCAAACAGCCATCAGCCCCTCACCCAGGCTGACCAGGCACACCAGCAGGTGGACATCCCCAGAGGGGTTCCAGACTGTGAGAAGGCACAGGTCGGGCTGAGGGACCTCCCGAGTGCACAAATTTTTGTGCACCTGGCCCCTAGTATAGTTAATAGTATATATTCATTCATATATATTATTTTTCAATTGTATATATAGGTATCCCAAAATGTATACAGACACTTTGAATAATTATAAAAGCAGTGTTTTTTAAAATACATTTCATTTTCAAAATTGAGCTATTAAAGTATATATACATTTTTTGAGAATACCCTGTGTTATAGAAAATTCCATAAAGTATGGATTTTAATTATGTTTTCCTATAGCTCTCAATGAATTTTCAACCCTTGTCATTATTCATGAATTCTACAGCATTGTAGCAATACTATTTTGTGTTGTTTTATTTAACCTAATTGTCTTTATATACCTATGCTTTCATATAAATACAGTCCTATTTTTTTAAGTCTTTGATTCATTTAAAAATAACTTAAGCATTCAATCATTACTATCTTTTTAGGCTACTTATATTTTCTCTGGTACTTATATCTCTGAGAAGTTGGGTTTGTTTCTTTTTATTTGGGTTCAATACATACAACAACAATTATTAAATCTATATCTTGTGATGGTTTCTGGCAGAATTCTTAGGAACCAATCATATAGGTGACATGAGAGACAGTAAATATGTAGAATTGGGTTTGTTGGGTCTCTGAGAAGGATAATTACTGTTAAATGGGTTACCTTGACTGAAGAGCAGACCTCTTTTTAAAAGTGCTTTCCGGGTCAGCTTATCATTTATCTCGAGAGAAGTTGTGTCCTGGAACAAATGGAGTAATCAGTTTTAAGTTTTCTACCTCAAGTAGATTGTCTTTGGGGTGGAGGGACAATGGTCCAAACTCTTACTCAGATTTTATCATAGCAGTTATCACTCCTGAAGAGCCCATTTGTCATGAAAAGTCAAGGTTGGACTGGAATTTCTGGGAAGTTAGGATGGGTGGGGTGAGTGGAAATCAAAAGTGTTTATTATAGATTCATTTGTTTTCTTTACACAAAAACTCCATGTCAGAGAATGAGTCACATTCAGACTAGACCCCAAAATGGCACTCATGGGCATTCTCCAGGGTCAGCGAATAATTTATAGAACTGTTCAGAGAATTAGCTGCCAGGGGTTAATGATGAGTGATGCCCCCAGACCACAAGTATGTGAAAACTAACGGCCTTCATCTCACCTGGGTGAGTCATGTGAAGCAGGAGGCTTCAGAAATTGTCATTTTTCCAATGTGCTGTTGCTTCAGGACTTGTGTTTCATCACATCTGTTGTTTATCCTGTAGCAATTAAAAATGCTGTCTTGTTTGGATAAGAGTTTGTGTCACAGCCAACATTCTCTTTTAGGGTCAAAAATACATTTGTTTGAGAAAAAGACTAGCAACCTACAAAGGTTGTGGTGACTCTGTGAGGAGACAAATGGGGTCTTCAATCTGCAAATGTTTGGCTGAGACCAAAAGGATTATGATAATAAACTAAAGATAACATTGTCTTATTGCTTTCTGGCCCCATCAGTTCTCTGGGACAGAAAATATGGTTAATGTACAAATAGAACCATGAGCTCCAAAGTAGCCCTTCGAAGGCTTAGAGATCTGGAGGTAAAATGTGTCTCAAAAGAACAATCTGTGCCCTAACCAGTTTGGCTCAGTGCATAGAGAGTCAGCCTGTGGACTCAAGGGTCCCAGGTTCGATTCCGGTCAATGTCATGTACCTTGGTTGCGGTCACATCCCCAGTAGGCAGTGTGCAAGAGGCAGCTGATTGATGTTTCTCTCTCATCGATGTTTCTAACTCTTTATCCCTCTCCCTTTCTCTCTGTAAAAAATCAATAAAGTATATTTTAAAAAAAGAACAATCCCTTAGTCACAGTGTTAAAGTTGGTGTTCCAGGCCTCTATTCATTTGCAGTTTTCATATTTTAACACATTTAAATTCTCATCAAACCTTGTGTTTAAACAAACAAAAACCTCTTTTAAAGTTTTAAGTAAAACTTTCCCATTTGGCAGAGGTGCTAAATTAATTTTCACCAATTACTCGGTATGACAATTAGTCACATAATTTTCAGGAACCAGCAATGAGCAAACCAAGTCTGAGCTTGTAGATCAGGAGCTCAGAGACCTGGGTTCAAATCCTAGATGTGCTGCTGCGTAACCAGAAAAAGTCACTAACCTGTCTAAACCTCCAAGTGTTTTTAAAGTGTACACTTTTGAAGAGCTTTTTATGTGCCTATCACTCTTCTAAGAACTTCCTTCTTAATCTCTACAATGATTGCAGGTAACTTATCTATCTCCATTTTAAGGGTGGGGAAAGTGAAGTGTGGAGAGGTTGAAGGTTATCTAAAGGAATGGAGCAAGGAGGAGACAGCACCAGGATGCCAGCCCCAGCTGGTCTGGCAGCTGTAGAGCAATGCTACCATGCCAATCCTTTTCCATAGACACAATAAAAGAACTCTCTTGTGTAGAGCCTATTTTGTTCTTTCTCTTAGGCTTAGTGTCTATCTGGCCTCGAGTCAGTAGAATTTAGGTATATCCACTTCGAAAACACTAAGGTAAGAAAGTCCTTTCTAAAGGTTTTCTTGGGAGCAAAAAATGGGAACAAAGTAACTGACTTACAAAGTTTTAATTTGACATGGGTTCCCAAAATCTTCTAAATTATTAAGGAGACTTACTGGCTAAATTATAAAAAAGACCTAAGTCAACTTATGAATGAATAAACACATTGTATTATATCCACACAAGGGAATATAACCTTAGAAAAAAAAAAAAAGAAAGAAAAAAGAAACAGACTCCTACATATAAGCAACAAATCCCAATTCATTATGCTGGTTGAAAGAAACTAGGCACAGAAAATTACATATGTATAATTGCATTTGTATGAAATTTTGGAGAAGGCAAAACAGTAGTGAAAGAAGCAGATCGATATTTGACAAGGGTTAGGAGGAGGGGGAGGAAACTTTGGGGGTAATGAAATCTATATCTTAATTGTAGAAATGATTACATGACCATGCCCAGGTACATTTGTAAAAACTGTTTGAACCTTACACTTAAAATGGGTACTTTTCTGTGTGGTTACTAGAGGGGATGTGGGGTAGAGAGGTTGAAGATGGTAAAGGGGGTCAAATATATGGTGACAAAAGGAGACTAGATTTTGGTGGCAAAGACACAATACAAGATACAGATGATATATTATGGAATTGTACTCTTGAGTCTTATAATGTATGCCACTCCAATAAATTTAATTTTAAAAATGCATACATTTTTATTCTAAGTAAATTATGCTTTAATAAAACTGATGAAAAAATCTAACTTAGTGTGGCAAGATTATATGAAGAGATATTGAAAAGTTACTTTTCTTTCCCTTTTCTTGTGTGCATTACACTTACCCCATGATTTTGACAGCAGCAATAGTTTTTTTTCTTTTTTAAAAATATGTTTTTATTGATTTCAGAAAGAGGAAGGGAGAGGGAGAGAGAGATAGAAACATCAATGATGATAGAGAAGCACTGATTGACTAACTCCTGGAGATCAAAACCAGGGCATGTGCCCTGACTGGGACTCGAACCTTGACCTCCTGGTTCATGTCTCAATGCTCAACCACTGAACCACACTGGCCAGGTAGTATAGGTTTTTTTTGTTTGTTTGTTTTGTTTTTTAAATAAAGCAGGCATCAAGGATGGAATGGGTACTTCCTAGAATTGTGCTGTCTAATATTATGCCACTAGCCACTTGTGGCTACTTAAATTCAATTAATTAAAATTAAATAAAATTTAAAATTCAATTCCTCAGCACACTAGCCACATTTTAAGAGCTAAAGAGCCACATGTGATCAATGGCTACTGAATAGAATAGTGCAGTTATACTTAGCATATTTCCATTATGACAAAAACTGTGATAATGGCCTAGGACATATTTATGTATAAATTTTATAAGCATATGGTGAATGTAGGAATCTGAAAGCCTTTGATTTAAAAAGTCAAGGCTTGTTGGAGGAGAGAGTATATTCCCTTACCCCACCCCCACACAGAGTATTAAACTATCTTACAGTGAGTGATGAGCTTTAAGTCATAGTGGGTAAGACAGAGTGTGCACATGTGAGAATGGGTCATCATGGGTGTCACAAAATCCAAGAGAAGGTGTCACCTAAAAAGCACAGGGACTAGTTAAGATCAACAGATCCAGAAGTTTTCAGCAAGGACAGAGAAAGGAGGGGAGATCAGGCATCCTTCTTAGAATGCCAGGTCAATATCCAAGGCCTCTTAAACTTAGATCACTTTGGAATAAAAAGGAGAGAGACCTCCAGGGGGAATAAGAGCTCCTAGAATCTGGCTGAGGACTTACTTTAAAAAGACATGGGCTTTAAATGGAGATGAACAAGTTACAATGAATTAGTGAGACAAAGTTGTCAGCCACCAATAGAAATAGCTCTCTAATTGAACATAAATTTTGTTAGAGGAAAATAAAGACTGTTGCAGCTCATGAAATTCACCTAACTTTATTAAATTAGAAGTTTTCATACATTTTCTTATAGTGATTCAAAATAAAAAATGTGACAGGCTGGTGTGGCTCAGTGGTTGAGTGTCAACCTATAAACCAAGAGGTCAAAGTTCCATTGAGGTTAGAGCCCATGCCTAGGTTGTGGCCTCCATCCCTAGTAGGAGGTGTGTAGGAGGCACCAATCAATGATTCTCTCTCATCATTGATGTTTCCATTTCTTTCTCCCTCTCTCTTCCTCTCTGAAAGCAATCCTATCTAATAAAAGAGTAATATACGAATTGACCATCACTCCAACACATAAGATGGCTACCCCCATGTGAACACAAGATGGCCACCACAAGTTGGCTGGCAGGGGAGGGCAGTTGGGAGGGACCAGGCCTGAAAGGGAGGGCAGTTGGAGGTGATCAAGCCTGCAAGGTAGAGCAGTTAGGGGGGGACCAGGCCTGCAGGAGAGGACAGTTGAGGTCAACCAGAATGGCAGAGGAGGGCAGTCAGAGGCAACCGGGCCGGCGGAGGAGGACAGTTGGAGGTGACCAGGCCTATAGGGGAGGGAAGTTGGGAGGGACCAGGCCTGCAGGGGAGGGCAGTTGGGGGACCAGGCCTGCAGGGAAGAGCAGTTGGGGGGGACCAGGCCTGCAGGAGAGGACAGTTGGGAGGGACCATGCCTGTAGTGGAGGGCAGTTAGTGGAGACCAGTTTGCAGGGGAGGATTGTTAGGGGCGACTGGGCCAGAAGGGGAGGACAGTTAGGGACAACTAGACTGGCAGGGGAGGGAAGTTGGGGTGACCAAGCTGTCATGGGAGAGCAGTTAGGGGTGACTAGGCTGGAAAGGGAGGGCAGTTAGTGTGACTGGGCCATCAGGGGAGGGCAGTTGGGAGTGACCAGGCCTACAGGGAGGATAGTTAGGGGCAATTGGGCCAGCAGGGGAAATGTTAGGCATTGATCACACTGGCAGGGGAGTGGCTAGGGACAATCAGGCAGGCAGGCAGGTGAGAAGTTAGGAGCCAGCAGTCCTGAATTGTGAGAGAGCAATCAGACATCCCTCAAAGGGTTCCATATTGGAGAGGGTGCAGGCTGGGCTGAGGGACACCACCCCCCGCCCCCCAATGCATGAATTTTGTGCACCAGGCCTCTAGTCTATAATAATAAAAGCATAATGTGCTAATTAGAACAGACATCCTTCCAGATGACCTTTGGATGAAGCTGGGGCTATAAGGGAAGCCTGGCTCCCAAGTGCTGGAGAGAAGCTGGTGCTGACAGCTGGGGGAAGGAAGGCCTACTCTTGCATGAATTGCATGCATTGGGCCTCTAATAAAAATATATATTTTAAAAAATAAATAAGAAATACATTTCTACCCCAAACCCATATACATTCTTACATGGGTAATTGAAACGATAATTTGCTCTTGTGACTTGCAGTGTAATATATTTTCTATCATAATCTATTTTATTTCATCTGCAAAAGCAATGTTGATCAAGCTCCACTAGTTTTATAATCGATTAGTGGGTCAAAATCCAGCTATAAGTGGAGTGAAATATATTTCTCATTTCAAAAGGAGAGTGAGAGTGAGTTAGCATAAATGGTATTGAGTAAAAGTTCAATTCAGATAATGCAATTCAGATAATGATGTCACTTTTTACCAGATGAGAGTCTGGGTCTGTATTGGGCACATAGATCCTTAGGAAGAATGATATGATTATTTCACAATCTTTACAGTTTATAATCCAGGTGAGAACGTTCAAAGAGTAAAGAGTGGAAAAATGCTTTATTGGTTTCTCTGAAACTAGTTATTTACAGATGAAAAGAAGCAGATAACCGAAGGAAAAATACACTATTATATTTAAACCAGGATACACGGTGAGAGAAAGTGACTAATTAATTTTGTTACCAAGACAGTAAGTGAGACAGGAAAAGGGAAGTAACACAGAGCGAGTACCTACTAGTTATTGAAGTTTGAAAGAAATATATAGCAAGATGAGATGTCATTAGAATAAGCCAGGAAAACAAGATGGTGGCATAGGGTAGACACCGTATATGCAGCTGTGAACAACTATTTCAGAAAAACCACGAAAAGAACACACGGACACCACTCGCACCCACAGGACGGCTGGCTGAGTGAAAATCCTACAACTAGAGAAGAGTCTGAGACTCAGAGGACTGGCGGAAGCAAAGTACAGAGGTACGGAGGCGCGCGCACGGGCTCGGGGAAGGGCTGGTACCGGAGGTCGCGGTTCTTTTCCAAAACGGAGAGAGCCACAAGCTCCCAGCGGCTCTGAACTCCAGTTCCAGGCAAGTTTCTGAGGTCCCACAGACACCCAGAGAAGGGGGACTGACTGGCACCTGGAGGAAATCCAGAGTGGGTTTCTCTCAGCGTTGCTTACAGCAATTATGCGGGACACAGAGACCTGGTGTCTCTCAGCGCAGGGCTGAGAAGCGCCATAGCTATTTGCTCCGCCCCGCCCGGCGAACTCCCCGAGGCCCCGCCCCTCCCAAGTGCGTCAGAGGCTTCTGCAGCAACACCTCCTTAAAGATACAGGAGCCAGCCTCATCCAGTGGC
>PVJC01050394.1:0-11823 GCA_004026665.1 Murina feae
CACACACACACACACACACACACACAGAGAGAAGGCGGCTGGCAGACTGGGGCCATCATAGGATATCCACTGAGGGGTCCCAGACTGTGAGAGGGCACAGGCCGGGCTGAGGGACTCCCTCCACCCCGAGTGCACAAATTTTTGTGCACCGGGCCCCTAGTATGGATTATAAAGCAAATTCCAGTCCTGGAAAATTTATTTTACTGTGTTGAGTATAAAGTAGGAAGGACTGAGTTTAACTAATTTTCTTTTTTAAAAAGTACTCAGAAATTGATTCTCCAAGGACTCAGAATTTCCATTATTCACTTGAAATGAGATCAATCCAAAAAATGGATATGCAAGCACTTTGAAGTGTAAGAATGTCTAAACAAATATAAGGTACTATTGTTATTTCTAGCAGTTGAATTATCATATAGCCTTTCAGTTTCAAATTACTGCAAAAACAAAGAAGGTCCATGCAGAGATGGGAGATGAAAACAAGAGTTACAGTAGGCTAAAAGAAGATGAGTTAATTAACAGGGATATTTTGGTGAATTGAAAATACTAAAATGTATGATGTGGAAAGTGTGCAGTTCAGAGTGCTACCAATGAAAATCAGTCACTTTGGACCCTTGACTGCACTACCTATAAATCACTATTCAATAATTTCACTCACATTTTAAGCTCAATCCTGACCTAGAGCTGCTGTAAGGAAAGAAGATTGGTGTGCTTCCTTGAGATTTAAACCAGAGACTGAAAGTGACCTCAAGGCTACTAATATAAGGTGAATGAGTTTTACAGTATAAATCCAGTTGCCAGGCAACAAATGTAAAAGATCTAAGGTGGGAACCAGAAGACCAGCAACTGCTTAGCTGGACGCTTGGAATTCTTTCTTTGCTACATAATAATACTCTTTCCATCTTTCCCATCATTCTTTGTTTCCAGGTATGTAATGTGCATGGTTTGTCTTGTACAATTCTGTTTACTGCTGACACATTTCTTCACGACATCACAGCTACTCCACTCCCCCACTAACTACTCTTCCTCCAAAATGCATATTCTTGTCTTTTAATATTGCCTGCCTTTTGTCTGCCAGAATGGAAAGGAATGGATTCAGAATAGCACCTCCACAGGACCATTTCTGATTGAAGTAGGATAAGTTCAGTTTAGACGTTGGAAAATTTTCCTCCACATTCAGTAATGCAAGCTGCTACATAACATCATTGAAACCCTATTTTTTCCTCTGAGGTAACCAATTATCCAAACAAAAATTTTTTTCTAAACTTATTACTAGCCTGGAGTAACCATTCGTTATTAAAATAATGACCTTTTACAAAGTATGGTCTCAGTCTGGGTCATACCGTTTTTTTTCTTCGCCTACCAATGCCTTATAGATAAAGGGAGAAATTAAGAGAGAGTCAAGTTTTAGAACATGGACGTAGTACAAATGCTCTAAAAAAGAGTAAGAGAAATCTCAAGGCCATGGGGTAGGGGAGTGAGCACCTTGTGAGAAGTTTTATGAGATGCTGGGGTACTCACACCACTGGAATGCTCTTAATTTGGGCACCTTCCTTGCTCAGAAAAGTTAACCTTGGTCAATTTGCAGTGTCCTCACACTTTTTAATCTAAAACAAGATCTCTTTTTAATTTAACATCTTCCTTGCCCCACCAGAGCCATGTCCTGGCCTTTACTTTTTCCTTTAATTATCATAACAAACTGCTCAAAGGTCATACTTGTTACAGTGTGTTATTTATCTGACACTGACCCCACCACTCCACTAAAAATATTCTCTCTGTTACTACTCTTATCAGCCATGTACTCCTACTTGCCAAATTCAAAGGTCTATTCTCAGTTCTAGTTACCCATGACTGCCTCAAAGTGTCTACTTTCTCCCTCCCTTTATTGACTAATATATTGATTTTTATTTTCCTAATGTATTTTATTGATTTTTTTAACAGAGAGGAAAGAGAAGGACAGAGAGTTAGAAACATCGATGACAGAGAAACATCGATCAGCTGCCTCCTGCACACCCTCTACTGGGGATGTGCCCACAACCACGGTACATGCCCTTGACCAGAATTGAACCTGGGACCATTCAATCCACAGGCCGACACTCTATGAACTGAGCCAAATCGGTTAGGGAAAATATATTGATTTTTAAAGAAAGAGAGGAAAGGAGAGAGAGTAACATCAATTTGTTGTTGCACTTATTTATGCATTCATTGGTTGCTTCTTATATGTGCAACCAGATTTTAAACCTGCAACCTTGGCATATCTAAGGAACTGATTTACCCAGCCATCTCCTTCCTTTCTTCCCTTTAGACATGCCTTCTTCTTTGACTTCTACGATACTACCATCTCCTTGTACTTCTGTTGCTTCTGTGGTCATTCTCTCTTCTACTTCCTGTTCTTTTACTCCCTTCAAATGTAGACATTCCCTAAGTTTGTATCCTTAGTTCTTTGCTGGAAGTTAATTCCAACAGGTCATAAATGCAAGAAGTTCATCAAAAGGTTGGTGGACCTTGAGGCTTCAGCAGGGCTGAAGATATGTGTTATTGCCTGCTGGAATAGCTGAAAGCATTTCCCCAAACCTAAAGATTTGCATATATTATTGCCTGCTGCCTGACAGCTGAGGGAAGTTCCCTCAACCTGACAATGCCTACTGTATACCAAAACCTTACCTTTGATATGTATATCTACTTTGCTTTAGGGCAATTTGTGTTAATAAAAAGCTAGGGGTCCAAAGATTCAGAGAACTTGGTTACTGAAGCTAGGTCTTCTCTGGCTCCCCAAAATGCCTTCCAAATTTATATTTCATGTCTAGTCTCTTTATTGATTTACTCGTAGCCCTTCTCCAGATTCCTGAACCCTTCTAGATGCTAAGAAACACCTCAGAAGTTCTCCTCTTTCTTATTACTCTCTCCTATAACTGCAGTAATCTCTGCCAAATCTCTGTTCATCACCACAATTCCAGTGAAACATCTTAGATACTGCCTCCTTAGAGATCTACTGTGCTTCAATCCCTCCACTTTGAGGTGCTCCTCCTTCCTTCATGTTTTATTTTTTAAATTAATGGCACCACTATTAACCATACCTGTACTAGAAATCTAAATATTGTCTTTGATTTGTACTTATGTCCCAACCCCATATAGATTCAGCCACCAAACCCAATTATTTTTATGTCTGTAATATCTCATATCCAATATCCAATACTCCTCAAAAACTTTCAAAGGATCCCAATTGTTCCTAGAGAATAGAATGAAAATTCTTCAGAATAAGATTAAAAGGTTGCCAGTATTTGGCAATAATCTTTCTTTTGGATTTCAATCCCTATTATCTTTCTTTATGAATTTTTTGCTTTTTCTACTACCAGCCATTTCCTGAAACCATCAAACACTTTCAAGTTTTTTAATATTTGTTCATAAAGTTGCCTCCATCTGAATATTTTTTCTTTTAATCTACTGAAATCCTACCTGTCTTTTGTCTTTTAAGTTCAAATACCATCTTCATTCTGTAGCTTTCTTTGATACTTTTTCATAGAATCAATCACTCTATGTTATAATTCCATAGGACTTTGTGTTAACACTTTTATAAAAACATTTAGGTCATGCTTCCATAAAATACTCTCCACCTGTATTTCAGAGTCACATTTAATTGCCCAATTATCATCTCACTAAGTTAAACCTCAAGTCCTTCCAATTTTATACATCTCAAATTGAATCATCCTTTCTGATGACTAGATCTTCCTACTTTGTGCCGAGTCAGAATGCTGGTTATCACACTTGCTTGTTCTATTTTCTAATAGCTCACCTTGTCTAATTGATTATAACTTAGAAATATCCTAACTAATAAAAGCAAAATATTAAAATTAACCGTTTCTTCAGGATGCTTAAGCCACACCCACCAGCCAATCAGAGTGACTGTATGCAAATTAGCCTAGCCAAGATGGCAGAGGCTGCAGCCCCTGTGTACAGCTTCTCTGGGGCTGCAGCCTCTGCCATATTGGGAGCCTCCGTCCTGGGAAGGCATCCAGCACCCTGAGCCGGCCGATGCCTTCCAAGGCGGAAGCCTCCAGGGGCGGGACCAGCCAGCTGGCCCCCGAGGCCCCCTCCTGGGAGGCCATGGGGTGTGGGGTGGCCAGCACCACCCGATCGGCTTCCCAGGCAGAAGCCTCCAGGCCCCTCACACAGGCTGGCCAGGCACACCAGCAGGTGGACATCCCCAGAGGGGTCCCAAACTGCGAGAGGGCACAGGCCAGGCTGAGGGACCCCCCCCAGTGCACAAATTTTTGTGCACCAGGCCCCTAGTCTTTCAAATATATTCACATCTCTTTTTCTTATTAGTTTTTGTCATCTGATCAATTATTAATCAACTAATTAGAATTTTTAATAGAAAATCAAGTCTCAATTTAGAAAACTAAACATCTAATCTAATAAAAGCATAATATGGAAATTGACCATTTCTATGGGATGCCTAAGCCATGCCCACCAGCCAATCAGAGTGGTTGTATGCAAATTAACCCAGCCAAGATGGAGACCGGCAGCCAGGAGCAAGCAGCATCAGGTGCAGCTGGGTGACAGCAGGGACAGGAGTGGGGCAGGCATCAGGAGCAGTGGCAGCAGGGGCATCAGGAGCAGTGGCAGTGGTGACAGGGGAGGGGCAGGCATCGGGAGCACCAGCAGCAGCAGCAGTGGCAGGAGGCGGGGCAGGCATCAGAGGGCATTGGCAGCAGGGATGGGGGCAGGGAGGGCATCAGCAGGCCAAGGGGCGTGGCAGGGGGCCGGGCAAGTGGCGCCAGATGCCACTGAGGGTCCGGGCCTCCCACTGGGGTCTGGGGAGGCAGGGCAGGAAGCGCCCATCACTCCTGGGGTCAGCCGCCAGATCGGGAATGGGGGAGGATGGGCAGGCAGCATCATGCACCACTGCAGGGTCTGGGCCTCCGATCTGCATCTCAGGGAGGTGGAGCAGGCAGTGTCAGGTGCCACTGCAGGGTCGAGGCTTCTGATCTAGGACCCAGGGAGGTGGAGAGGGCAGCACCAGGTGCTACCACAGGGTCCAGGCTTCCGATCTGAGACCCAAGGAGGCAGAGCAGGCAGTGCTAGGCACCCACGGGGTCCAGGCCCCAGATCAGGGATGGGGGAGGCGGACTGGGCAGCGCCAGATGCTGCCTCCAGGGTCCAGGCCCTGATCAGGGACCCAGGGAGGCGGTCAGGCAGCTCCAGATGCCACCCGTGGGGTCCAGGCCCCAAATCGATGACAGGGGAGGTGGGGCAGGCAACACCAGACACCATTCGGGGAGGCAAACTGTGAAACACGTGCCCTTAATGAAATTCAAGAGGTATTCATGTTACATGGAATGAAATGTTCACATTTCAAACTTCTGGACTGTCCTTTATTAATGAATACAAATAGATGTAATGAATCATATAGCAACAACAGGCAGAGGTTTTGATAAATTCTCTGAATGATGAACAGTTGGCAGCCTTTTAGACTATAACTTCAGCCATCGAAGATCAAACTGTACACCCCAAATGCTTTTTCTTGGATGGTCCAGGTGGTAGTGGAAAACATATCTTTATAAAGTTTTAATACATTATATTAAAGGTCGTGGTGGTACTGTTTTACCCACAGCATCTACAGGAATTGCTGCAAATTTACTTCTTGGTGGAAGAATCTTTCATTTCCTATATAAATTACCAATTCCATTAAATGAAACTTCGATTTCTAGACTCAATATAAAGAGTGAAGTTGCTAAAATCATTAAAAAGACGCAACTTCTTATTAATGAATGCACCATGGCATCCAGGCATGCTATAAACACCATAGACAGATTAGTAAGAGAAATTATGAATTTGAATGTTGCATTTGGTGAGAAAGTTCTCCTTCTCCTCAGAGGGGATTTTCAACAATGTCTCAGTATTGTACTGCATGCTATGTGATCGGCCATAGTACAAACAAGTTTAAAGTACTGTGCTGTTTGGGCATGTTTCAGAAAGTTGTCTCTTAAAACAAATATGAGATCAGAGGATTCTGCTAATAGTGAACTAGAAGCCCGGTGCATGAAATTCATGCATAGAGTGGGAGTAGGGGGTGGGGGTGGTGTCCCTCAGCCCAACCTGAACGCTTTCCAATCTGGGAACCCTTGAGGGATGTCTGACTGACCATTTAGGCCCGATCCCGGTCAATTATCCCTTCCACAGGCAGTTGGTCATCCCTTCCACAATCCAGGACTGCTGTCTCCCAACCTCTTGCCTATTGATTGCCCCTAACCACTCCCCTACCAGCCTGATTAATGCCTAACTGCTCCTGTGCCAGCCTGATTGCCCCTAAATGCCCTTTCCCTGTCAGTATGGTCCCCCCCAACTGTCCTCTTCTGCAAGCCTGGGTCCCTCCCAACTGTCCTCCTCTGCCAGCCTGGTCCCCTTCAACTGCCCTCCCCTGCAGACTTGGGTCCCTCCCAACTGCCCTCCCCTGCAGGCCTGGGTCCCTCCCAACTGCCCTCTCTTGCTGGCCATCTTTTGGCAGTCATATTTGACCACATGGGGGAAGCCTAAATGGTCAGTCAGACATCCCTCAAGGGGTCCCAGATTGGAAAGCATTATCAAAAGTTATTAAAGCAAACTAAAAATTAATTTAATGTTTCAGTAGTCAGACATTTGTATAATATATAATAACTAGAGGCCCGGTGCACAAAAATTTGTGCACTCGGGAGGAGGGGAGTGTCTCTCAGCCTGGCCTGTATCCTCAGGGGATGTCCACTGCTGGCGTGCTTGGCCAGCCTGGGTAAGAGGCTGATGGCTGCTTGCAGGCTTGCCAAGCCCCCCAGTGGGGACCCTCACCCATGGGGGTGTGGCCAGCCTGGGTGAGGGGCTGAGGGCCATATTCAAGCTGCCCACAACCCCTTCAGGGTTTGGGTTATTACTAGGGTGCCTGGCTGAAAGCAGGTATCTGGGATTTATTTAACGTCTATAATTGAAACTTTGTTGCCTTGGTCTCCCGCTCAAAGCCTGGATTGGCCCTAGCAACCCAAGGTCCCAGCTCGGCTGATATCTGGGGTTTGTTTATCTTCTATAATTGAAACTTTGTAACCTTGAGTAGAGCTCAGGGCTCATAGGGCCCTCGATTCCTGCATTGCCCGGGGCAACTCCAGCTCTGTGGCTGCCACCATCTTAGTTGGGTTAATTTGCATATTTGTTCCTGATTGGTTGGTAGGCATGGATTGTGGGTGTAATGGAGTGAAGGTTAATTTGCATATTACTCTTTAATACATTAGATAAAAGCATAATATGCTAATTAAACCAGGTGAAGCCAGGGCTTTGAGGGCAAAGACAAGCAGCCACAGCTGCAAGGGCTGAGCCCCTTCATGAATTTCATGCATCGGGCCTCTAGTTATACATAATAAAAGCTAAGAAGACATCATATTATTGTTCATTTTCTTCCTGTGACCAATCTATGTATATAAAATCCAAACAACCAGAATGACAGAACAAATGGAATGACTGGAATGACCCATCACTATGATGTGCACTGCAGCAGCCAACCAACTCAATTAGGGCCCTGATCGCCGACCCCCCAACCACCTGCGGCCCTTCCCCCCAGCTGGCACTGCACCTGATTGGCCCTCTCCATCCCACTGGGGGTGAGGCCAACCAGCCAAACTCCCATATCTCCCCCCCTTCATCAGCCCAGCCTGATGGCCCCCATCAGGGTGGGTCTCTAGTTTGTAATAAATGATTTAGAGAAATTAAATGTGTTTCTAATCCATTCAAGAGAAAAACAAGATAAATGTAGACATTTGAAAAAAGTTTACCTGTTTTAACTTATCTTTACATTTTCTTTTTAAAATACATAAAGTATAGTCAGCTGAAAGTTTCAAGCAATGTACTCATTCTTCTTCTTCTAGGATCAAAATTGAATGTGCTAATTTTGTTAACTTGAAAAATGACACTTTTACATATTTTAAAAAATCAAGAAACAGCTATGGCCCTGGCCAATGTGGTTCAGTTGGTTGGAGCATTGTTCTATACACTGAAATGTCACAGGTTTGATTCCTGGTGTCAGGGAAACATACCCAGGCTGCAGATCAATCTCCAGTTGGGGAGGCAACTGATCCAGATTCATGTTTCTCTCTCTTTTTCTCTCAAATTAATACAAGCATATCATCAGGTGAGGATTTAAAAAAATTAAGAAACAACCATGGATCATGGGGCTAATCACTTTAATTTTTTTTCATATCTAGCTAATTTTCTAATTTTAATTATATGCATGAAGATTCTCAGATAATTATCAGACCAAAAATGTGACTTGTGATATTTTTCTCTTTGGGGGATAAAAATAATTTTCAAAGTCATTCTCAAAATTGTAACATTGCTAAAAAAAAAATCAAATGAATCTATAATTTTGAGCCTAATAAGAAACTGCATTAATCAAGGAATGAGTGTGATATAAAATAACAATATTGATCTTTAAACATATTCTTTTAAACTTTCAAATAATTTTTAAAAATCATGAAAATGATTTTATCTGATATATAAATTATGTATTATAACTTAATTATCATTATATTTGTGTTTAATGGCAATTGTTTGCAACCTTATTTCAAAAGTTTGTGTTTATTTATTTTTTTGTCAAGGAATTTTACATGTTCATTTTGCTCTGGGGAAATCATTTTATGTCATACATTGAAGGATGTTAATAGGTATTAAATATGTCATATGGCTATGTGACATTCTTATGACATACTAAAGAATTTGCTAGTGGTAGATGGGCAGCCTGTTTGGAGTAAAAAATCACTTCATTTTATTCTTGGTGCTTGACACTACAATAGGCACTTAAAAATATTTTTGAATAAATAAATGAGAGAATGCTGAGTCAGCTTAGGAGATATTAATATAAAATTAGAGTCATGCATGATTTGATTGCCTAAGATCTAAGAAGTCTGAAATAATTAATCTGGATAGATTAGAGGGTTTTGCTTTATTTGTTTGCATTTTTAATCCAATTAAAGACTACAACAATACAAAAAATCAATGAAACCAAGAGCTGGTTCTTTAAAAGGATAAACAAGATTGATGAATCACTAGGCAGACTCATCAAGAAACAAATAAAGAGGAATCAAATAAATAAAAACAGAAATGAAAGTGGAGAAGTAAACACTGACACTACAGAAATACAAAGGATTGTAAGACAATACTATAAACAACTACATGCCAACAAGCTAGACAATGAGGATAAAATGGACAAATTTCTAGAAAAATAAAATCTTCCAAAACTGAATCAGTAAGAATCGGAAAACCTGAATAGGCCAATAACAACTGATGAAATAGGAGCAGTAATACTAATAATAAAAAATCCCAGCAAACAAAAGCCTGGGTCTGGATGGCTTCACATGGGAGTTTCACCAAATATTCAAAGAAGAATTAATACCTATACTCCTCAAACTATTCCAAAAAAATCCAAGAGGAAGCAACACTTCCAAGCTCTCTTTATGAGCCCAACATTGTCCTAATTCTAACACAAGATAAAAGCACTATAAAGAAAGAGAATAACAAGCCAATATCCATGATGAACATAGATGCTAAAATCCTCAACAAAATATTAGCAAATTGGATCCAGCAATCTAATCTAATAAAACAGTAATATGCTAATTGCGTCATTCCACTACATCCCAAGCCATGCCCACCAGCCAATCAGAGCAACTATATGCAAAGTATCCCAACCAAGATGGCAGCTGGCAGCCACAGAGCTAGAGCAAACAGGAGGCCTCTTGCCCCAGTGATGGAGGAAGCTGCCTGCCTAAGCCAGCTGTGGCCTCCACTCAAGGCAACAAAGTTTCAATTATAGAAGATAAATAAACCCCAGATACCTGCTTCCAGCCAGCCTCACTGGGAGCTTGGGTGGCTGGGGGCTGTGGCCAGCCTGCAAATAGCTATCAGCCCCTCACCCAGGATGGCCCCGCCCTCATGTGGTGAGGGTCTCTGCTAGGGAGCTTGACCAGCCTACAAACAGCCATAAGCCATTCACCCAGGCACCCAGGGGGGACCTCCATCCTGAAGGGACTGTGGCCAGCCTGCAAACAACCATCAGCCTCTCACCCAAGCTGGCCAGGCACCCTGGGAGGGGGACACCCACCTTGAAGGGGCAGTGGCCAGCCTGCAAACAGCCATCAGCCCCTCACCCAGGATGGCCAGGCACCCCAGCAGGAACCCCTACCCTGAAGGGGGTGTGGCCAGTCTGAAAACAGCCCTCAGCCCCTCACCCAGGCTGGCCAGGAACCCCAGCAGAACCCCCACCCTGATCTGGGACACCCTTTAGGGCAAACCAGCTGTCCCCTACCAATGCACCAGGCCTCTAATCCTATATAATATGCAGAACAACTGGGAATGACTGGTCACTATGACACACACTGACCATCAGGGGGAGATGTTCAATGCAGGAGCTGCCCCTGGTACTCAGTGTACTCCCACAGGGGGAACTCTGCTCAGCTACAAGCAAGGCTGACAGCTGCCAGTACAGTGGTGGTGGGAGCCTCTCCTGCCTCCTCAGCAGCACTAAGGATGTCTGACTGCAGCTTAGGCCTGCTCCCCACTGTCAAGTGGACATCTCCTGAGGGCTCCCAGGCTTCCAGGGGGATGTCTGACTGTCAGCTTAGGCCTGATTGCCTGGGAGCAGGCCTAAGCCAGCAGGTGGACATCCCCTGAGGGGTTACAGACTGTGAGAGGACACAGGCCAGGCCAAGGGAATCCCCCACCCCTGAGTGCACAAATTTTTGTGCACTGGGCCTCTAGTATATAAATAAGATCACACCATGACCAAGTGGGATTTACTAGTATTTCAGGAATGCAAGGCTGGTATAATATTTGCAAATCAATAAATGTGATACATCACATAAACAAATTGAAAGACAAAACTCATATGGCCATATCAATAGATGCAGAGAAAAATACATTTGATAAAATTCAACACCCATATTTGAGTAAAACTCTCAGCAAAGCGTGAATAGAGGGAGCATGTCTCAACATGACAAAAGCTATATATGACAAACTTACAGCAGACATCAAACTCAATAGACAAAAACTAAAACAATTTCCTGTAAGAAAAGGAAAAAGACAGGGGTGTCCACTTTCATTACTCTTATTCAACATAGTACTGGAAGTCTTAACCATATTAATCAGACAAGAAGAAGAAATAAAAGGCATCCAAATTCGAAAGGATGAAGTAAAACTCTCATTATTCACAGATGACATGATATTGTACGTAGAAAACCCTAAAGACTCCACAAAAATTTACTAGATTTAATAAATGAATTTGGAAATGTAGCACTATACAAAATTGACACCCAAAATTCTGACGACTTTTTTAAACACAAATAATGAATTCATAGAAAAAGAAACTAAAATAAAAAGTCCATTTACCATTGCAACAAAAAAAAAAATTAAGATATCTAGGAATAAACTTTACCAAGGAAGTAAAAGACTTTCTTGTACTCAGAAAACTACAGGACGTTGAAAAAAGAGATACAAGATATAAACAAATGGAAGAATATTCCATGTTCATGGATTGGTAGAATCAACATCATTAAAATATCCATACTACCCAAGGCAATCTACAGATTCAATGCAATCCCTATTAAAATACCGAGGTCAGAGGGAGAAACAAGATGGCGGCATAGGGTAGACACCGCATATGCAGCTGTGAACAACTATTTCAGAAAAACCACGAAAAGAACACACGGACACCACTCGCACCCGCAGGACGGCTGGCTGAGTGAAAATCCTACAACCAGAGAAGAGTCTGAGACTCAGAGCAGCAGCGGAAGCAAAGTACAGAGGTACGGAGGCGCG
>PVJC01050395.1:0-11822 GCA_004026665.1 Murina feae
TCAGGAAGATTTCCAAATATGTTGTGTGAGGAGATTATGGAAATCAGGGCCATAGAAAGAGGCAGCCTTGTTTATGAGGTTAAACAAAAAACATTAATGGACACTAATCATTCTTGATTCCTCAAGGCAAAAATTTATATGTGAGTACTTGTTTCAAAAATGATTCTGACTTTACCTTTTAAAGCCTCATTTCATTTTTGCCAGGTTGCTTCAGTGATTCTTTCAGTAATAACTTTGTATGTTAGTGTATATTTTTATTGATTTGAGAAGGGAAAGGTAGGGAGAGGTAGAAACATCAATGATGAGAGAGAAGCATTGATCAGCTGCCTCCTACATGCCCCACACTGGAGACTGAGCCCACAACCCAGGCATGTGCCCTGACTGGGAAGAATCATGACCTCCTGGTTCATAGGTTGACATTCAACCACTGAGCCACACTGGCTTGGCAGTGTATATATTTTTAATGATCTCACCAGGAGAGTATGAGGAAGTCTTCTCCCTCCCTTCCCTGAAGATAACCCTGAGAGAACTTTTCCAATGTTGGAGGTATAAGTACATCAAGGTGATGAGGCTGGACAGTCTAAGGGCAGCAAGGACGGACACTCTTGCTTTCAGGCTGAAGAGGGAATGGTTCAACCTCAGTGGATGCTCACCTGTGAGGTGAACAAAGAAAAGGCACAGGAAGGCTTTATTTGAACACAGTGGCTGGGGGAGTGTAGCCTGGGGGGGGGCGGTGCCTGTGCTCTGTTACTGCTGGTCCCTGGGGCTGTACCACCAGTGGGACTGCACCACGAGTGGGACTGTAATCTCATCTGACATCACAGAAAGTGCCTCACCTTCCTGGTAAGCTTCATGGGGTGAACACAAGTGACAGCAATGCAGACAAACCACTAGGGTCCTTTGCCATGTTCCTGAACTGTGTAAGCCCCTGGAAATCCATGGTTGAGTAGTCATCTGTCATCAACAACTTTGATGAGTGATGCATCTAGTGAGAGTGAATGTGATTTATAAAAATAAAGAAATGCAACAAATCTTTCATGCTGAGTGTTTCCCACCTCTAGTGGTATGAAGCTATATTCTAGCAAAACCTTATTATCATATAAAAGAATGGTTTGGCTGCCTAGGATATAAGCCTTCAGTGGTATGATGGTGGAGCCAGCTTAGACTAACCAGCAAGAACTGCTAAATGTTAGCAATTCTGTGAATCAGTTGTCAAACATGGCCACTGTCAAAAATTAAATCACATCTATATATATAAAAGGCTAACATGCTAAGTGTCCAATAGTCTGGGTAATGACAACACATAGCAACCCCTGCTTCCTCTCCGTAGTGACTAGCCTCCTTGCAGTTTCTTCAGCCCAGGAACATGACTTGCTTTATAGCCAGGTGCAAACATTTCACACTTTAAACAAATGTCTGTGAAGCATTTTCCTATGCCTCATCTTATTTAATCCTCACAGAAGTCCTGGAGTAGGTAGGTAGAAGCCTCAGTGGAATCCTATTTTCTTTTCATTAGCTGGAAAACGGTGATTTAGAAAGCTTAGAAACTTGGCCCAACTGAAAAGAAGTAAGTAATAGTGGACCTTGAAAATGACTTCAGGTTTTCTCTCTGTGCTGAATATAGTCAAACACTGCTGCAGTTAAATATTTTACCCTTTGTTCTCCCTGCATGATCTACAAGAATAATGTGCTTCATGTTGATATTTACTGCTGTGTTTCTGACAATTACCTGAAAGAGAAGTTGGGGTGCTTCACTGGGCTGGAAAAAGTTTAGCTAAATCAGAACGCAGGTCTAATTAAGCAATATATATATATATGTTGACTCGTGCATGTGCGATATGTATAAAGCTTTTGCTGGCGCCAATCGTACATGTGTGTTTCCATCTGTCATTGTCGATCGTAAATTTGGTTGACACTTCCATTACAAAGAAAGGGCGAATAGTGATATTGAAATATTTCTTCTAATTAATTTCCTTTTGATGTGCACGATTTCATGCAGTAGGCCACTAGTAAAATTATAAATAAATCATATTAAAAACAATGGTAATGCATACTAAACTTATTGCTTCCTAATTATTTTACTACATTCTCATTAACTATAGTATTGAGGTTCCTAATAACATAACCCTTTGGGGAGAGAAGGGAAGAAGTGTAAGAATGGTATCAGTAAGCTACATCTTGTTGTATCTTTTTTTTTTTTTTTTAGTGGTCTACACTTTTTTTTTAATTTAAATTCTTTATTGTTGAAAGTATTACATATGTCTCCTTTTCCCCCCATTGACCTCTCCCTGCACTCTCCCATCCCCCCAGTACATGTCCTCGCTCCCCTACTGTCTATATCCTTTGGTTATCTTATATGCATGTATACAAATCCTTTGGTTGATCTCTTACCTGCCCCTGCATCCTCTTGTAGCTTAAAAGGAAAGTTAATCATGTCCAAACTGGATGTCAAGAAATACCCATTGGCCCTTGATGGGTGGCTCAGTTGGTTGGAGCAGGATCCCATACACCAAAAGGTTTTGGGTTCAATTCAAGGTCAAGGCACATACCTAGGTTGCAGGTTCTATCTCCCTTCCTCTCTCTCTAAAACTAGTGCAAATGTATCCTTGGGTGAGAATTAAAAAAATAAAGAAAAGAAAAGAAATACCAATTTATCATATTGTTTTGAGATGTGGAGGTAATCACCAGAAAGAATAGTCATAAGAATTAAAAGTGTTTCTTTGGGAAGTAGTTTTGGGATCGGAAAGGATGGGGCAAGGGAAGTTTTTCATTGTAAGGTAAGGTGACCCGACGTCCTGCTTTTGGTGGGACAGTCCCTATTTTTAACGATTTGTCCCACGTCCCTTGGTGTTTTAAAAAAGTCCCAATTTTTGGAAAGAATATGCACGACAAGCTAGGGAACGGCGGGAGAACGGGAAGGGAATATACGGTTTTCGGCGGCCATGTGGCTATTTAGCCAGGATATGAGTTTTATATTATTTTTGTTAATTTTATAATGTTAAACTTTAATAATAACAAATAATTGTTGAGAACTGATTATCGAGAACTGCTTATCAAAGTTCACATTGTTGATCAGTTGTTAGAATTCAACCACCATTGTTTGGACTTAATGAATAATGGCATTTTTGGGGATTGGCAACGACGAAAACATTTTGTAACTGTCTCTCAGACGATACACATCGTACTGCATGCTAGTAAGCTAGTTAAACAAGTGATGTCATTACAAATCAGCTATTCAGACAATTTAGGTAAGTGATTTATTTATTTATTTTATAAATACATAAATTTTCTTGAATTTAGCAGACAGTACTCGTATTATTTATATTTTATAGTGGCGGCAAAAAGTCTAGCGCTGGCCTTGAAAGTGACACTTACGACTTACGTTACGGCAAATTCAGAGGAAAAATAATACAAGTTAGTATTGTTATTATTTAGAAAGAAACATAGGATTAAAATTAAAATGATTTTTAAAATATAGTTACTTTATAACAATCAAATTAATTTAATTTATAAACTAACAATAAAATATATTCATGTAATTATGTACCTACTTACTGTGTTTTTAAGCAATATGTATATAATAATTTATAATATAATTTTAAACTATTTTTTTTAGATTTTTAACATAATGAGTAAGAAAAGAGCATGCAAATTCAACGATGATGTAAGAAGTTAATTTCCTTTTATTAAAAAAACCAAAAGCGATTACATGGTAAAATGTGAGAAATGTAATGGTGAATTTTCTATTTCACATGGCGGCAAGAATGATATTTCAAAGCACTTGGAGACACAGAAACATAAAAGATATTTAAATACTGCTGCATCTTCCTCCAAAATACAGGAATTTTTTCGGAAACCAACTTATGGAGATGAAGAAAAGAAATTAGCATTAGCAGAAGGACTTAAGTCTTTTCATGCTATTGATCACAATCATTCCTTCAGATCTATGGACTGTATATCACAAGTAGTCAAAAAGTTATTCAACGAAAAATTTGCCTGTGCTAGAACAAAATCCAAGGCAATTGTGTGTAATGTGCTTTCCCCATATGCATTTTCAGAATTAAACAAAAATCTAGAAAAAATTAATTTTATATCCATATATTCTGACGCATATAATCATAAGGATATAAAGTTATTTCCAACCACTATTAGATTTTTTGATTCAGAAACTGGAATAAAAATTAGAATTTTAGATTTCGTTTCTTTGCCCAGCGAAACTTCTGAAATAATTTTCAGTTCTATTATTAACATTTTGGAAAAAAACAATTTAAAACAAAATGATTGCATATTGTGCAGACAACATGAACGCAAATTTTGGAGGAAAAGTGAGAAGAGGTACAAATAATATTTTTTATAAATTAAACAAAAACCTCAATCAAAACATTATTGGTGCTGGTTGTGCAGTGCACATAATACATAACACCATTCAAACAGCTGCTGACTTATTGCCCGTAGGTGTGGAAAACATTGTTATTAAAATATATTCTTATTTCTATATATACACTGTGTGCGTTGAAATGCTTAAAGAATTTTGTGAAACTGCGGAAGTCGAATATCAGAAAATACTTGGATAGAGTAAAACACATTGGTTAGCTCTTTTGCCAGCTGTCGAAAAGATTTTGAAAACATACGATCCTTTGAAATCCTACTTTCTATCACAGGATAAATGTCCTAGAATTTTAGAAGAGTTTTTTGAAAAAGAATCTTCAAAAATTTAGCTAGAGTTTGTACACAATCAAGCAGCTCTTTTTCAAAATGCTATAAAACTTACTTAAGGTGACAAAATTTTGGTAATGGAAGTAGCAAATGAAGTTAATAATTTAAAATGTCAGTGTCAAAAGCGGTTAGAAAATAATTTTCTTCTGTTAACTATCCATCATAGTATAAGCCGGGTATAAGAACAAGGTGCAATAAATCGTGCAGATATCATATCATGAATCATGTCAAAAAGTTCTATAGTAACTGTGTAGATTATTTAGAAGAGAGGACAGTACATTACAATGATATTGAACATTTTCATTGGGTTACATTAAAACAAGAACTTAATTGGAATGATGTGCAAAATCATTCGATCATATTTCTCAAAGTTTCCCATATAGTAATATTTCCAAAAATGATCTTTTTAATGAGGTATCATTATTAAAAAAATATATTGATAAGAAAAAGGTTAAATCTTGGGCATCACCAAAAATCACAATGGTTAGAAATATTTCATCATTTTGAAACAAACCATGTTCCATACAATAATGCACTAAAAATTGTGGAATAAGCACTGTCCTCACCAGGAACTAATGCTGTGACTGAACGCGTTTTTTTCTACGGTAAATAAAGTGTGGACATCAGAAAAATCACAATTAAGTGTGAGACTTTGAAAGCCATTTTATGTGTGAAATATAATTTAACAAATTCTGTGAAAAAATTCATGACCTTTTAAACAACGAGAGCAATCTACTAAAAAAAAATTCACCCAAATGAGAAATATGCCAAAGAATAAAATAATACTATACATAATTTTTTATTATATTTGTAAATTGTACTTATGTTGAAATTTTAAAAAATATATTACAATACTATTTTTGCGTTCTATGAAAATTTTTGTTGCTCCATATAGACCAAATTTTTAATCAAGAACCTTCTCCCCACCCCACCCACCCACCCCCCGGTCTAGGGGAGGACAGGGGAAGGTCAAGGGGAAAAAAAAAGAGACATATGTACTACTCTTTGTAATATTTTAAGTAATAATAAAAAAATTAAAAAAAGAACCCCCAGTCAATGGTGTCCCACTTTACCAATGTTAAAATCTGGTCACCTTATTGTAAGGCCTATATGTTTTTTATTTGTGTGTTAATATTGTATAAGTTAAAAGTTAAAACCAAATAAAATTGATTAACTTATGGAAAAGAAATGGTTTTGAAATCTTCCACAGGCAGGCTGGAGAAAGTGATGTCTGATCTCTTACCTCCCCCCCCTCCGCCCCCCCCCCGGCCCCTGATGTTCTCGCCAAGTATAACTGTTACTGATAATGTGAATTAGATCAGCAGGATTAGTCTTACAATTCATTCTTTGAAGAAGGAGAAATACTGCCTTAAGACTGTAACACAACAATTTGGTAATGAGAAGGTTCACTAATGAAAGGGATCTATGTGAAACCTAGCTTCCTGGAGCTATTCATGCCTTTTCTCCTCTTTAAGTAAGGAGCATGACTCAAGCATTGAGGTTTATATTTGGCAGACGTCCTGTTAATTTAGGATAATTAAATATGCCAGTCATGTGTTTCAGGAAGGTCTGACTAAATACTTTAGAGAAGTCATTAGTGAATCCATCTGCTCTAGTGACTTTGCCAGATGGCAAAACATTACTACCTCTATTCCTCCTGCTCTTAGAATATTCTATGCGATTATTTTCAGGATAAGTCTTAATTTGCTAGTTTACATTATCAAGGGGTCCGGAAGGTGGAAGGCAAGCCTAACAACTATGTTACATCACACCAACTGAACCACAAGATGTCAGGGCCTGTTGTTCTGCTGTTGAATTCAGTGATTGTATCATTTCCCTTTCTTCAGAATGTTCGACATCAAACATTTTAAATAGTGTTCCAGCCCTAACCGGTTTGGCTCAGTGGATAGAGCGTCGGCCTGCGGACTAAAAGGTCCCAGGTTCGATTCTGGTCAAGGGCATGTACCTTGGTTGTGGGCACATCCCCAGTGGGGGGTGTGCAGGAGGCAGCTGATAGATGTTTCTCTCTCATCGATGTTTCTAACTCTCTATCCCTCTCCTTTCCTCTCTGTAAAAAATCAATAAAATATATTTTTAAAAAATATAAATAAATAAATAAATAAATAAATAAATAAATAGTGTTCCATTTGAAACCAGACAGTCAAATGCATATGGAATTATATTACTCCAAGATCAGGAGAACCCTGGAAGTACTTCCTCCATGGGAATGGTCACTTAAATGGAAAAGTAGCCAGTTTTTTAAATTTTTTTTTAAATTACAGAGTTGCACGGCTTTGTAAGACTGCCTTAAAATAATTATCTTCAAATTGCCTTGGTTCTTTGACCATATAGAGTTAACCTTTGACACTTACCAATTCCCTAACCAGAATTATTATTTTGGGCCAAAATCCAAAGCATTGACAATGACAACTTCACCAATTGGTGTCTAAGGTACATGCTTAAACCCAACTGGTAGCAGAGGCGGAGGTGCGGAGTTGAAGCTGCTGGAGGAGGGTCTGTGATGGCTGAAGGTATATGGCTGAAGGTATGAGGCAGAGATAGAGCTTAGAAAAGAGCCTGACATTTTGTCTTTCTTAACCTCCAACCCCTCAAATATATTCTAGGGCTAAGCATTAAGCTAAGCTGAACCCCACCCTTTCCTAATAAAGGTCACATCTACATATATAATTAACCGACGTAGTTGACTGTGACCAGACAGAATGTACCCTGGTGGAACTGATGCATCTGGAACTAGGGCACCCCATTATGGCAACTCTTGCATTGGAGCTTTGGTTTTTATTTTGTTCTTGGTTACTAGCACCTCCTCTTCTTCCCTTTGTTTATTTTATTCCTCTTCCCCTCTTACCTCCCCTTGCATGGTTTTCTCAATGTCTTTATGAAGTTTGTACCTTCTTCCGCAGTCCCACTACTACTGCTGAGGCTTAGGCTCCTTCCTAGCATTTGGAAATCACTTTGTCTTCCTTCTCTGCACATATCAGTCTACCTACAGTCATAATTAGGCCTGTTCTGAACACATACCTCTCACGTTGTGAGCCTTGCAAGGACAAATCTTCTGTTTTATCAATTATTTCACAATGCCACCATCCATCACACACACACAAGCACATATACTCACACACACTTACACACCCACACTCACCCACTCACACACATTCATCTGCCTACCCTCAAACACATAGGCTACAAGTACATGCTTTCACCCACAGACACTGCATCTTGTGTAGGAAACACTCAATATGGGCTTAGTTGAGTCAAATTTCATTTTCATATCTTTTATTTTTGATGCCTAATATATCAATATCATTGTCTTTGGGAACTCTGTGATTTCTGGATTTGGCCACCATCTGGGATCTTGTTCCAGTACATGTAGCAATTTCATTGTTTTCTGCTCCTGACCTGGTTGGCGGTGGATTGTGTGAAATATAAGAATTCTGACTTTGGAGTCCTATAGACCTACATTAGCTCGAATTTCATCTCTACCATTTACTGATGGTGGAAATGTTAAAAGCTGTGTTGTGTCTCAGGGCCTCGGTCTTCTCATCTGCCAAATGGGGTACATGTAAACACATAGCACAGGACCTGGCACTCAGTGAGCACGCAATAAACAGTAGTTGTAAGTGACAAAGCCCCTCAGCATGACAACTAAAATTATCTATTACCAAATCAAAAACCTCAAATATGAGATAATTTACTTATTTTGATTTTTAGATGTAGAAAATAACTGAAATGATTATTTTTTCTCACTATTTCTCTTCTTGGGATCATTAGCTCTAATTCTATAAGTATTTTTAAAGGATGTTAACTACAAGAGGCAGGAATCTTAGTCGGTTCTGTTTTCTCCATCATTGTCTCTGGAAAAGCACAGTGGTAGCTACTGGATGCTTTACAAATACTTGTTGAATGTGTCAATAAGTAAACACATATAGCTCCAAATATTTGAGTAAGATGGATGAAAAAACATGGAAAGACATAGGAACGTTTCATGGATATAATTCCTGTCACAAACTCCACCAAGAAGGAAGACCATGAATAATTCTGTTTTGTACTCAATAGTAATAGTTCCTCAGAAAATATTTATTTAAAGTTACCCAGAAGTTCAAAATCCAGTTTTTAAAAGTGGCATTCTGAGAATGATGGCATAACATGTTGATCCACAGGGCTTCATTCCTTCCTAACTAAATTAGTACAAAATAAAAAAGTGATCATGTTGGTAATATTGGTTTTTGAAAAGCTGCATATTTGATTCCTTGCAATAGTTTGTACAGCAAAAATGTTAACTAGAAATGAAGTCTCTGAAAGCCAAGAAGACTGCAAACAAGCTTAACTCAAGGCCCCTGATTTCCCTTTGTATTTTAGTTCAGCACACATTGTTTCATGGGGGGAAGAGCTGCATCTAGGTTCTATTATTCCACAAACAACAAGCCCGCCCTCCTTCGAGCAGGGCATGGAGCCGGGTCCTCTTCGAGCCTGGCACCGCACTGGGGAGTGAAGTGTGAGTACACTCCCTCCTTAAAGCCAGGGTTCCCCCGGTGACGGGAATCCACGTAAGCAGCACTTCTGTGCCCTGGCTGACCTCGCCTACTTGCATTACTGCGTATTCTCAGGCCTGTCATAGAAAATGATTTCCAGCTCTAATGAGAAACTTTTAAAGAGCAGAAGTCCAGGGCTAAATAAAGGGAAGGAAACAGGGTAACTATTCCAGCTCCTCAGCCCATAACGCAATGCAAGTCTGTTGTTTGCCTGCTCCTGGCTTTGCAGTGGGATCAAATTTCATCCCCAGAAGGGGTTTAGCTGGACTGCGGCCAAGGACCTACACATCCACCAAGTAGAGGTAGCACCCTCTTCCTCCCCTCACATCCCCATATCTGTTTTCATCCACCAAAAGTTAAAAAAACACACAAAACTGCTTGAGAACCAAAATATTTCACTCAGTCCAAAATGGTGGTCCATCCATCCACCCATCCATATATCTGATATGCCTCCGGCTGGAGTGAGAGTGCAAGGAACCCAGGCTGCACCAAGAGCCAACAGACTCATGAGAGAATTTACCGTGTCAAGGTCAGACATATGTCCTCAAGCCAGCCTCTAAGACAATCCAGGCTAGTTTTAAAAAAAATAAGGGAAGCACCCTGTGTGCAGGTTTCTGAGGATTATTTTAAAACATGTTTAATAATGAAAAAAGCCATTTTTTTTTTTACTTTTAGAAAGAGAGGGAGAGGGAGAGGGAGAGGGAGAGGAACACATTGATGTGAGAGTGTAACACTGATCTACTGCTTCCTATGTGCCCATCAAACCCACAACCCAGGCATGTGATTACACCAGGAATCAAACCAGCAACCTTTCAGTGTACAGGATGACATCCAACCAACAGCCGCACCAGCCAGGGCAAAATCTCCATATTTTTAAAACAGGTACTCAAAAAAAAAAAATCTGGCAAAAGGGTACGCCTTATTTCAAGCCTCATTTTGACGGAATAGTGGGAGATACCTTTCACACTTAAGTTCTGAGCTATTTGATCATTCTAGAAACTACCTGATCCTTCTTCAAATATGAAAAGGCGCTGGAGTAGTTAAGTGCCCAGAATTGCTCAGTTACTAGCAGAGCTAATAAAACCCAGGACTCCTGACTGCAAAATCAGCTCTGTTGCTAGCCCCCAAAATGGCTGGTTTCAAATGAGCAGCATGGTCTCTGGAGGAAGGTACCATATGAGTAACCAGATTGGGAGCAAGGAGTCTGAGCCAGTAACAACATCAACTATTGCTGTTGTTTATCCTCAGCATAACCTTGAAAAACAGTTCTCATTATTCTCACTTCACAGATAGGGAAACTGAGGCTCGGAATGTCTAAGCTCAGTCTATAGATCCCAGTTATCCAAACACGACTAATATAAAATTGCAAAGATTAAAAAGAAAATGTGTTCAGATTTTTGGGCTAATATAAGCCGGAATTTTTTACCTCGAAAGGAAAGAAATAATTAAGTCCCCAATGTGTACCAGCTGGTCTGCTAGGCATTTCCACATGCACTGTTCTTTTAAAATAATTTCTCTTGAGGTTAAGAGAGCTCCACGTAGTAAGGAGTTGAGCCAAAATTCAAAGTGAGGCATGCCTGATTCTGAAACTTTAGAACTAATTAATTTCACCTCTCTAACATCCGTTTATTTTCCATTATACTAGAGGTCAGCAAACTTTTTCTGAAAAGGGCCAGTTAGTAAATATTTTGGTCGTTAAGGCCACAAACTACTCAACTGCCATGGGAGTGTGAAAGCAGCCACTGGTAATACATCAATGAAGGAACACATCTGTGTTCCAATAAAACTTCACCTGTGGACACCGAAATCTGAGCATCATGTAATTTTCATATTTCATAAAATACTATTCTTCTTTGTTTTATTTTGTGTGGGGTTTTTTTTTTTTTCATTTAAAATGTAAAACCATTCTTAGCTCAGGGGCTACACAAACAGAGGCAGGCCAATGGATTTGGTCTGTGAGCTGTTGTTTGTTGACCTAAGTTATACCATCCTTCTTCCAGTATCTACCAAATGCCAACAGCCAATTAAAATTTTTGTCTTCTTAAAGATCTAGTTTGTCAAAGGGTTATTTTACTTCTCAGCATCAAAATCCATGATTTTGACATTGAGCACGTGGCTTGTAGGAGAAAATAATGTCTTGCTTTTTATTACAATATATTTCAAATATACAAATACACATATAAATATACATATACATTTACATATACATATATATACACACACACACAATATGTGTATGCATATAAGACATGAAGAAACATAAAATAAACAACCATAAGTCATCACTGAGTTTTAGAAACACATTACAAAGATGCTCCTGCATGCCCCTCCCCAGTTGCATGAAAACACCACTGTCTTGAATTTTGTCCTTACTATTCCCTAGTATTTTTAATATTTAGTTTTATTATGCATGAACAGAAGTTTGTGTTTGAATTTTATTTAAATTATATATTTATATATATTCTTCTACAACTTTCTTTCACTCAACATTATATTGTGAGATTGTATCTACATATGGTATAGCTCTACAGGAAGGGAGGTAAGGAGGAAGGGAGC
>PVJC01050396.1:0-11822 GCA_004026665.1 Murina feae
TGTCAGAAGAATGAAAGTCTCCCTTTTTTTAAATAGAGGAACATAAAATTTAAAATTAAATGAAAAATAAGAATTTTCTTATTTATTCATAAAGTTCCAAATGAAAAATAACTAATATGCTCCAAACACATTAAAATAAAATTTAACAACATGAATTATAACAAAAATTAAATTCTTCCACAGAAAAGCAAATGGTTATGCAAAAAAGGAAAATTTCTAATAAGATTCAGATTTTAATTGAAATAGAAATTGTCTTAAAAAATAAGTGTAGTAATTTTTCTTAAGAAAAAAATAGAAATTATAATTTTATCTCCTGCTCTATTCTATTTTAGTAATATAAATATTTTAAGAGTCATATGAAAATTCTTTTACTGAGTAAATTTTGTTTAGTTTACATACATTATTAAAATAAAAATATAGGGAGAGGGCTATCACAAAAATAATTATGTATAGTATTAAGAATATTGACTGTTTTACTTCTTCCTTTCTAATTTAGATGCCTTTTATTTATTTTTCTTGTCTTATTGCTATGGCCAGGACTTCTAAGATTATCTTAAATAAAAATGGTTTAAAAAATTAGCTTCTCATAGTTGCATGTGATATTAACTGTGGTTTTGTCATATATAGCCTTTATTATGTTGAGGTATGTTATTATGTTATCGTTCTATAAATACTATGTTGAGATTTTTTTAATCCTAAATAGATGTTAAATTTTGTCAAATGCTTTTTCTTAATTTATTGAGATGATAATATGCTTTTTATTCTGTTTTGTTAATGTGGTGTAATCACTTTGATTGATTTGTTAATATTAAACCATCCTAGCATTCATTATATAAATTCCACTTGATTTACCTTTTAATTTCCTTAATGATATGTTTCAAATTTCATAACATTTAACTTTTCTGAGTTTTGAAACTTATCCAAGAAATCTCCACCCAAACCAAGGTCACAAGACCATGTTTGTTGGTATTACTTTAGAAGCTTGATCGTTTTAAATCTTACATTTTGATTTATGATCATTTAAAATTAAATTTTGTGTATGGTTTGAGGTAAGACACGAGGCTATTCAGCTGTCCACACCAAGATTTATTAAGAATATTTTGCTTTCCCATTGTATTTCTCTGGTGTCATTGTCAAATAACAAATGACCATATATGTAGGCTTGCTTTTGAAATAATATTTTTTAGTCCATTTATCTACTCATATATCCTTTTGTCAATAACATATTCTCTAAGTTACAGTATTTTATGCAATAATTTAGATGGATATCAAATAAATCATGCTGAGTGAACAAAAGTTTCAAAAGAGTACATACAGTATATTTCCATTTGTATAATAATTTGAAATAACAAAATTACAGACATGAAGAACACAGTAGTGAATACCAGGATTATCAGAGGAAATAATACATTGCATTATAAGCAAAGTTTGCTTTTAAAAATGTGCTTCTTCACATAATTCATGATATCAATGCATTATCATTATAATGTACTATTTCCTTAAAACTAATATAACAAAAATTAGACAGCCAAAATATTTAGCAAGTATAAGAATTTGATTCAAATTATTATAACATAAGATGTGAAGAATATAATGAAAATATGTATAAAATATGTAATAATGAGTAAAGTAACAAAATTTGGAATAATTGAATTGTTAAGAAAAGAATCTGCATTTATTAGTCCTCATTTTCAACAGAATTATGATGTTAATTCTGAGGCTAATTCACAGAAACCTTGATAGTTAGCACAGTGCAAATCATTGAAAAAATATAGAAGTATGAATATAAAATAATGTGGAGGTAAATATAATCTAAAATTTTTTAACAAGGTCAGAAGTATACATTTGTCTACATTAATAACCAAAGCTTAATGAACATTAATTACCTTGATTAAATTTAGTTTATAAAATAATAAGGTTTATCTTCCATGATAAAGATTCTTATTGCTCAAATATCTTAAAATATAATTGTAAAATAATCTCTTATTTTAGAGTAAATACATACAAGGCAATAAAGTTAATGTCATAAGTATATTAATACATTGTTTGCAACTATTGTTTTTTAGTCTTTTAATTAATAACTTTTTATGTAATAAATATTAATATCCTTAGTGTCTATAACTTGTAATTATACCTTTTCTCTAAGTATATATTCCAGATTACATTTTAAATTTTCCAACTTAATGTTATGTTGTAACTTTGTACTTAAGCTAATGATGATTTATATTTAATTTTTATCCACTATATATTAAAGATGATATTTTTGTTACCTAACAGAGCGATGCTTATTAATAAAAATACAGATTTAGGTAAAATTAAAGTTAATAAAATATAGCTACAGCATAAAAAATATTATAACTGCTAATGTTAAAAATGAAGAAGGAAACAATTTTTAAATTCATCCTGTTCATTTGATGATGCACAAAATAGCCCCTAGTAATACTTTTCTATTATTCAAAAAATTATAACTGTCCTGTCCACATCCTACACTTGCCCAGCCTTTGGCTCTGTCTACAACTTGGTGAATGTCCCACGGAAACAAACTGGATAACACTTGTGGGTTCACCAAGGTCTGAGAACCACTGGGAGTCTGATTTCTCCCACCAGCCAATTCTTGCCTAAAAGGTGTGGGATTTTGCCCTTATTCCAGTAAATGTCCTCTATCACCGCTGGGTTTGCCCTGTGCCCCACATGAATCAGTAATGTAAGCAATAGCTGATCTATTCCCTGCTATGAAGGGCTTATTTCTCTGAAAGTTATCTTGTTTATATTTCCAAGAAGCTATTATTTTGTACCTTATCTGATGCTTGCACAATGTTAGCATAGAAATGAAAATCTCCTGCAAATGTGAACACCCTGACATGAACAAGCCATAACTATTTATTAAAAACTAAATGAAATATAGTATTTACTGGGAAATAAGTTCAAAAATTCACTCACAAAGACTTAAGAAATACTGAGTAAATTATAAAATGGCACAGTTTACAGGTGAGTTTTATTAAACCACAGGATATAATTTGTTATTTAAACTTTTTCAAAATCCAGATCACAACTTAAGTCCCAATCCATTATTATACAGGAATAAGTCTGAAACAGAGTCGACTGTAGATAGTTCAGAAAATGTTAACCACCACACAAACGTATGCATGATCAGCGTCTGGAGTCTGGGCTAGTATTCTGCAGAGAACAACACAGGGGCGGGAATGATTACTGACTGGCTGTGTATGTCCCATGGTGATGGGGCTGCACCTAATTCTCTGTTGCCACTGTCTGACTGGCACTGTTGGCGCTTGTGAGAGCCTGGGTGGCTGGTGACTATTTTAAAGTAGGTATCAATTAATTTTTAAAGATAATTATTACATATATGTGGTTGTTTCCACCCTTTCTCTTATGATATTGGTATTTACCTTAGTATTTTTTTTATTGTATGGATGCTCCTCTCCATAAGATAGAGTTATGTTCCAATAAACCCATCAGAAGTTGAAAATACTTAGGTCAAAAATATACTTAATATACCTAATTTACTGAATAGCATAGCTTAGCCTACTCTACCTTCAGCATGCTCAAAACACTTACATTAGCCTACAGTTGGGCAAAACCATGTAACACAATGGATACATTACAAAGTATTGGCCTCCTGACCATGGGGCTGGCTGGGAATTGCTGCTTGCTCCTGCTGCGTAGCATCATGAGGGAGTACCTTAAGGCATCTCACTAGTTTGGGAAAAGTCAACTTCAAAATGTAAGATATGGTTTCTACTAAGTTCATATTGCTCTTTCGCCATCATGAAATGAACAAACAAGAAAATACTATCAGCTGAACCACTGTAAGTCAAAGTATCTGGATTCATATTTTAAATATTCTTTTTTATCTTTATTGTTGCAAATATTACAGATGTTCCTCTTTTTCCCCCTATTGACCCCCTCTAGCCTGTACCCACCTCCTGCCCCAGGCCTTCACCACACTATTGTCTGTGTTCGTAGGTTATGCATATATGGATATAAATTATTTGGCTAATCTTTTCCCGCACACCCCTGCTTTCCCTCTGAGATTCCGCAGTCTGTTCTAGGATTTGATGTCCCTGGATCTATTTTGTTCATCAGTTTATTTTGTTTGTTAGATTCCACATATGAGTGAGATCATGTGATATTTGTCTTTTTTTGACTAACTAATTCAACTTAGCCTAAAACTCTCCAGGTCCCTTCATGCTGTCCCCAAGGGTAATTGATCCTTCTTTTCTTACTGCTGCACAGTATTCCATGGCGTAAATGTACCACAGGTATTTTTATCCACTCATCTACTGATGGGCACTTGGGGTTAGGTATTTTAAATTGTGCTGCAATGTTTCAGGTTTCTTAGGATATATTCCAGAAGCGGGAACACTGGGTCAAATAGCAGTTCCATGTTATAATGACAATGAGGTATCATCTCACACCTGTCAGAATGGCTACCATCAACAAATCAACAATTGACAAGTGTTGGTGAGGATGTGAAGAAAAGAGAACACTAATACATTGATGGTAGTAATGCAGACTGGTGCAGCCAATATGGAAAGTAGTATGGAGTTTCTTCAAAAAATTAAAACGTAATTGCCATCTGACCCAGTGATCTCACTTCTGGAAATATATTCAAAAAAAACACTGAAACACCAATCAGAAAGTATTTCCACACAAAAAATAAACAATATGTCTTTCCATTTATGTATCTACTTGAAGTGTCCCTAAGCCCAGCCTGCACCCTCTTGTAATCTGGGACCCCTCAGGGGATGTCCACCTACTGGCTTAGGCCAGATTTCCCCAGGATCAAGTCTAAGCTGGCAGTCAGACATCCCTCTTGCAGTCCAGGGCTCTTGCAATCCAGAACCCCTCGCTCCTTACCACTTGCCTACAATGGAGGTGGGAGAGGCTATCGCCATTGCTACTGCACTCGCCGGCCATGAACCCAGCTTCTGGCTGAGCAGTGCCCAATGTGTGAGCACACTGACCACCAGGGAGCAGCTCCTGCATTGAGCATCTGCCCCCTGTTGGTCAGTGTGCATCACAGCGACTGGTTGTTCCACCTGTCATTCCTCCATTTGGTTGATTTGCATATTAGTGTTCTTATTATACAGGATTTATTTGTTTCTTGTTAATATTATGTGTTTTTTATATAGGTGATACACATATAATCTTTTTTTGATTTATTCTTATGTAGTATCT
Source organism: Murina feae (assembly GCA_004026665.1). NCBI lineage: Eukaryota > Metazoa > Chordata > Mammalia > Chiroptera > Vespertilionidae > Murina > Murina feae. Next base: position 5,200 of record PVJC01050396.1, read on the forward strand.
ATTTTCATGCTTGTGAGTAGGTTTTTATTACACTTTGCTAAATAGTTATTGTTTCTTCTCAGAAAAGCTTATTTGAGAATAAACTTAATTTACTGAACTATTTTTATTATTCCAATTGTTGAAATTGATAAAGAGTAAAAGAGATAGAAATACAACAGATCAATTACTCTGGAGATAACTGAGAAGGTTGTCAAAGAATTAGCTTTCCCAAAAAGTGTTGGGATCCAAAGCCAATTCTTTAGAAACTTCAAGAAATAGATAATGCCAAGTGTTATTTAAAATATTTCAGAGCCCAGAAAGAAAAGAGAAGCTTTGAAAATTCTTTTAACAGAGTCAGTATGATATTGATGCCAACATCTAAAAGTACAGAACAATCTCACATGTGAATACTGAAGCAAATATCTTAAATAAAATATTATAAAGTAGAAGACAGAAGAACTTTCAAAGGATTATGCAGTAAGGCAAGTAGGGTTTTATTTTGTGGTTCAATAATAAGAAATCTATTTCTGTATTTTAAAATACTAATGTCAAAAGAAAAAAATCTTCACAGAGGGCAGAATGTCTTTTGGTAAGATAAATGATAGATAGATACATAGATACATGCATATATAGATACATATTTAAATTTATATAAATATATGTAAAAAATCAGAAATAATATTAAAAATGCAACATTGGATGAACATAACCACCCTAGTTTTATTTTTGTAGTAACTTAACAATATTAGAAACTAATGTGAAAAGAAAAGAGATTAAGTGGCTAAATTTGGCAAGGAAGCAAAATCATTATTATCTGGCATTATATAACTTAATTTTCAAAAATACCAGTTGAAAAATTATTAGATACCATATTAAGATTTATAAAGATAGTATACAAAATTAGTTTATTTTCTGTATTCACCACTTGCTAAATAGATTACACAATAGAATAAACATTTTTATTTCCAGCAAGAACATAACTGAGAAATACCTTTAAGCTGATTCAACAAAAAATGTTCACAACTGTCTGAGGTGTATCTCTATTGGTTTTGCTTTTCAAATCTCTTCTGATTGACGCTATTATAGTCTCACTTTATTCCTTGTTTTAATGTGCAACTGTTGCACAAAGTCCTTATGAAATATGTGTGCATCCCAATTTTAATTCTCCTCACTCATTTACGTGAAGGGTCCCCAAGATGACCTTAAAACTTTGTGCAATAGCCCGTGAGGACCCTGATCAGGATACGCTGGATATTCAAGGCCAGTTTGAGTTTGGGGGTCCTGTCCAGAGTACAGCAGATGCTCTAGGCCAAGTCTCCAAGGCCAATTTGTCATAGGCAGGTGCAAAAGAAAGGACACAGTGATTGTACTGTACACATGCGCAGGTATGTCTTTCTGTAGCCCAAATATTGATATCACTATTTTTCCAAGTCTCTTTTGTCTAAGTTGGTGTAAAGATGTGTTACTGCCCTAGCTGGTTTGGCTCAGTGGATAGAGAGTTGGCTTGTGGACTGAAGGGTCCCAAGTTCAATTTTGGTCAAGGGCACATGCCTAGGTTGTGGGCTTGATCCCCAATAGTGGGCATGCAGAGAGCAGCCAATCAATGATTCTCATCATTGATGTTTCTCTCTCTCTCTCTCCCCCTTCCTCTCTGAAATCAATGAAAATATTTTTAAAACAAATAAAAAAATAATAAAGATGTGTGACTGACAAGCTGGTGCAAGGCTGCTGTTTTAGCAATGGATCCCCTGTTTGAGGCTACTTTGAAGAACTTGTTTTGTCTGATGGCTACTTGCTAGCCATGGCTACTTGGTCTGTAATGAAGCCTCTCCTATATGCCCATGACCTCATATTGTCTTCTTCATCCACTACCCAGTATCCATGAAGGTCCAGCTCTTGGCAGAGGAGGACCTGTGCACCCGACACAGCCCATTTGAATATTTCCTTGAAATTTTTGTAGAATTTCTAGACTATTTCTTGTATGTTTTAATCCATATTTTTGTTGTCTTTGTTAAAACATATTAACAAAGTATTAGACAGTAGGAGAAGACAACATATGAGAGAACCTTAGTCTGGTAAATGAAAAAACCATAGTAAGCAAGTTAGGTCACACACCAAACATACATACATGTGCACACAATTACAAATACTTAGTTCTCCAATATCTTGCAATAGAAGTGTCTTTTCATGTGTTTACTAATATTTTGATTTATTATCTTCTAAAATTTTTATATAAGTTGCCTCTTTTACAACTGGGTTATTTACATGTTCTTAGTTGAATTAAAAATAGTTCTGTATAATATTGATAATCTGTAGTCAGTTGTATGTATTGTAATATTTTACATAACTAAGACTTGCTTTTTAAAATTTCTTTACTGTGTGCTTTTAAGAAATGGGAGATCTTAGTGGTATAATTTTAAAGTTTGATGACATATATATGCCAAATTGATTGATAGGCATGTAACATATCAAACATGAGAAAATGTTTTGAATATAGTAGCTATTAGAAATTAATCAATTTGTACATTGGCCCACAATTTTGTACTTTTAAACTAGAGACCTGATGCATGAAATTCGTGCAAGAGTAGGCCTTCCTTCCTCAGGCTGCCAGCATCAGCTTCCCTCCAGCACCCGGGACCCGAGCTTCCCTTGCAGCCCCGGCATCATCCGGAAGGTTGACCAGAAGTACATCTGGTCTAATTAGCATATTATTCTTTTATTATTATAGATGTTACATGTGCAAATATATTTGACATATGGTAAAGATCTAAATAATCACAAATAGGTAAATACAAATTTACACGAATAACATCAAGTACAATACATTCTTTACAAAATTTCTGTATATCTAAATAAATCTCTAATAATGATAAAATTCAGTTGAAGGACATTGAAATAAAAAACAATTTATAGAATATGCCCCCTTTACACAAATAGAAATCTCCTCACGTATATTACATATGCATAAATACATATAGATACACACAAACATTTCTAGAATGACACATGCCAAAATTGGTGACAGAATTATGTTTGAGAAGAAGAACTAGCTTTTTTTCTAAAAAGTATATAATATTTTTATTGACTTTAGAGAAGGAGATAAAAAATAGAAACATCAATGATGAAAGAGAATCCTTGATTGGCTGCCTCCTGCATGTCCCACACTGCAGATCTAACCCACATTCTTGGCTTGTGCCCTGACCAGGGAGCAAATCATGACTTCCTGGTTCATATGTCAGTGTTCAACAGCTGAGCCATGCCAGCCCACTGGGGAACTGTCTCTTTATTTAGGTGGTTGGGCTATTTTGAAAATGAGCATTTGCTTTCACTCTATTTCTATAATAATTGATATTGTTATAATTAGAATATATCTGTAATCCAGAAATAGTGAAAAATGAGAATATAATTGAATAAAATATGGCTTAATTTGACTAACTTCTATACTAAAAACAGAATATTACAAAATATAATTTGCTAATATTTTGATTCTTTAAATAATAAATACCATTTGTATAATAAATGCTACTTTAATGAAAAATTTTAATATACTAGAGGCCCAATGCATGAAATTCACACAAGGGGCTCAGCCCTCACAGCCCCAGCTTCATCTAGAAGGTGGCCCAGAAGGTCGTCTGGATGGTCATTCGCTGTTCGGCCATTCGGTTGATTTGCATATTACACTTTTATTATTATAGATAGATGTATATCCTATGAGAAAATTAGTGAAACTTCACTAATAGGAAAAAATATAATCACATTATTTTTTATTGCAATTTTATTTATGAACCATACTAGGAACCAAGAATAGATGGGTTTTCATAAATCATAAATAATATGTATTTATATTCAATACCCAAGATACTTGGCCTGTAAAATAGCTGGAGACATTCTACCTAAAATTAATAATAAAGCTAGAAGTCAGGATAAATTAATTCATTGCAATGGCCATGTACTATATAATTAAGAATAGGAGCTCTGTCATCAATTTCTCAGGCATGCCCAGCCAGTGTGGCTCAGTGTTTGAATGTTGATCTGTGAGCCAGAGGATAAAGCTTTGATTCCCCTAGTCAGGGCACATACCTAGGTTATGGACATGATACCCAGTGTGGGGTGTGCAGGAAACAGTTGATCAATGATTTTCTCTCATCATTGATGCTTCCATTTCTCTCTCCCTTTCCTTTCCTCTGAAATAAATACAAATCTACTTCACAAACAATTCCATGGGAATAAATTAGGTGTGTGTGCTTGAGTATATTTTAAAAATGTTATTGATTGATTTAAGAGAGAGAGAGAAGGGAGAGAGAGAGAGAGAGAGAGAGAGAGAGAGAGAGAGAGAGAGAGAACTTGTTCACTTGTTTATCCACTGGTGGCCTGATACATGAAATTCATGCATGAGTAGGGTCCCTGGGCCAGGCTGGTGATCAGGGCTGATTGGGGACTTCCTTCCCCCATCAGCCAACTGCCAGCAGGGGCCTTCCTTCCCCTTCCTTCATTCTGCGCCAGCCTCTTGTGGTCAGCACATGTCATAGTGAACAGTCAAACTCCCATGGGGACGATTTGCATATTAGTCTTTTATCATAGAGCATTTATTGGTATGTGTCCTGACTGGGATCGAATTCACAACCTTGGTATATTAGGCAACGCTCTAACCAACTGCACTACCTGGCCATGGAGGTGCATACCTTTTATTTATGGTAATAGGTTTCTTTGTGGCCCAGAGAAAGGTAATTTAATTTATTGTAAATTTTATTGTGTATCATATGGGGAAAATATTAATGCTTACTCTATACAGTTTTTATAGAAATAAATGTTAAACTATATAGTGATTACTTAACAAAACATAATTGCTCTTTCAGATACATCTCTTCAACTATCCAGAGCCCTATACAATCAGCTTTAGCAAAAATTTCCAAAATTAATCCTCAGTACTGATATTCCATTTAAACCAGGTGTTGACACATATATCAATTAACATCATCTTCGTGTTTTTTTTGCACTGTTATTTGGTCTTTCATCCTTACCCAACTTTACCCATTTATTCATTCAGTGTGTTTGTCCTATAAGATGAATAACAAAGTAGTATAATTCACAGAGAATTGTATACACTCAGGACTTATGTTACACATAACTCATTTAGCTACACATAGTCTTCTGAACTCCCAAAGCATCTATAACATACTAGAGGCCCGGTGCACAAAATTTGTGCACAAGTAAGGTCCCTAGGCCTAGTCAGCAATCAAGGCTGATCAGGGCCTTTCTTCCCTGGCTGCCAGCCAGGGCTTTCCTTTCTTCCTTCCATTGCACCCCCTGGTGGTCAGCACATGTCAGTGAGGGGTGGTCAGCTAGGAGTCAACTCCCAGTAAGTTGAACTCCCAAGGGGACAATTTGCATATTAGCCTTTTATTATATAGGATTCCATTCAATTAGTCAATTATGTATTGATTGTTTACTATTAGTAAGATATATGACTGTTTTCACATTTTCATATTATTTCTATATGTATGACTTTAATTTTCTCATGTATGTTTACTGAAATCATATTTCATTCTTTTTTGTCCAACTCAGTTATAGAATGATAGTATAGTGCTTTTACACTGTATAATTAAAGAAATATCCTATATAATAAAAGGGTAATATGCAAATTGACCTTAATAGCAGAACAACTGGGAATGACTGGTCACTATGACACACACTAACCACCAGGGGGCAGATGCTCAATGCAAGAGCTGCCCCCTGGTGGTCAGTGCACGCCCGCAGGAGGAGCTCTGCTCAGCCTCAAGCCAGGTTAATGGCTGCCAGCACAGAAGTGGTGGCAGGAGCCGCTCCCGCCTCCTCAGCAGCACTACGAATGTCTGACTGAAGCTTAGGCCTGTTCCCCATTGGCAAGTGGACATCCCCCAAGGGCTCCTGGGCTGCCAGAGGGATGTCTGACTGTCAACTTAGGCTAAGGTGACCAGATTTAAAGTGCAACATCATTGACTGGGGGGGGGTTCTTTTCTTTTCTTTTCTTTTCTTTTCTTTTCTTTTCTTTTCTTTTCTTTTCTTTTCTTATTACTTAAAATATTACAAAGAGTAATCGGGACCTTTTTAAAATGCCATGGGATGCAGGACAAATTGTTAAAAATTGGGACTGTCCCACCAAAAGAGGGACATCTGGTCACCTTAACTTAGGCGCAATCCCCCAGGGAGTGGGCCTAAGTCAGCAGCTGGACATCCCCTGAGGGGTCCCAGACTGTGACAGGGCACAGACTGAGCTGAGGGACCGCCCCCCCTACCCTCAAGTGCACAAATTTTTGAGCACTGGGCCTCTAGTTATTAGATAATTTTTCACATACTATTTATTTTATAACATTTGTTTTGATCACTTTTATATACCCAGCATTTCCACAGGTAATCATATAGTGATTTAAGGAGCAATACTAAAAGTTTGTTTTATGTTTCGTATTTTTCATTATGGGTTATAGAACTATTTGATGCTTCACAATATATGAATTAATATTTCTTATGAACAAGAATCTATTTTAGAAAATGTCAGTACAAATAATCTTTGAACTCAGAAATATGACAAATAGGCCTTCAAATTGATAAAATATCCCATTTAACATCTTGGGTCTTCTAAGTATACATCATATATTACTAAGCTA
>PVJC01050397.1:0-11822 GCA_004026665.1 Murina feae
GCCCACCCTCCCCTTTTCCTTCCTTCCCACCTTAATTTTTTTTTCACTTCCTCCCTCTGACCTGCTTTGCTCCCTCCCCCATCCCTTCCTTCTTCCCATTCTCCTTTCAAGCTCTACCAGCTCCCCCTTTATAACTTTTCTTCCCTCCCTCTTTTTCTTTCATCCTACCTTTGCCATACATTCTTCTCTACTTCCACTGTTTTAATACCTATCTATCTACCTGCCTAATTATCTACTATCATTTATCTTTTTTTCTTTTCTGACTTCTACTTTTAAAATCTGTCCCTAGTACACAACTGTACTTGGTTTTCATTATAGGCCCTATAGTGCCCTCATACATCCTCTTTTTTTAACTCTGCTGTCCACTGACTCTTTTATAAAATTCTTCCCTCCATCCTGTTCCACCTCTCCCCCACCTGGTTACTTCCCCCAAACTCTCCCTGGCTGCTGCTCCGCCTGCCCCCTGCCCATCTCTCCATCTCCTGGCTCCCCTGGGGGTTCACCCCAGCTCTGAAGGGAGATGGGGCCTCTCACAGGAGACCCGTGCCCCTGTGTAAGAGAAAATGGAGCCAACGAGAGAGTGGGCCCAGGAGGCGTGTGTGAGAAAAAGGGAGCAGCTCTCCTTCCCTCACTAAAGCTTCCCTCATTAAATCCTCCAGCTGCCCAACCAGCCCACCACTGCTGCGGCTCCGATGGGCCTGGGTGGGTCGTGGGAAACACATGCACAGAGGCTTAGCAGCCCCCATGCGTGTGTGCCCCAGGACCCACCCAGGCCCATCGCAGCCCCTGGGGCAGCTGGTTGGTCCCATCATCACTGCAGCTGCGATGGGCCTGGGTGGGTGGCAGGGCACACAGGCAAGGCGGCTTAGCAGCCTCCCTGCGTGTGTGCCCCTGGACCCACCTGGGGCGGCCGGCTGGTCCCACCCCCGCATTGGCTGCGATGGGCCTGGGTGGGTTTGAAGGAGGCTTAGCAGCCTTCCTGCGTGTGTGCCCGGGGACCCACCCAGGCCCATCGCAGCCCCCAGAGCGGCTGGCTGGTCCCACCCCCGCATTGGCTGCGATGGGCCTGTGTGGGTTGCGCGGAGGCTTAGCAGCCTCTGTGCATGTGTGCCCCGGGACCCACCCAGGCCCATAGCAGCCCCGGGGCTGGCTGGCTGCTCCCTCCCTCGGCTGCCGCCTCTATTTGCGGCAGAGGCCTCCAGTCTGCCTGGCTAGGCCACAGTCTGTGGCTTCTTCCTGGCTCCCGCCTCCGCCATCTTGACTGGACTATTTTGCATACAGTCGCTTTGATTGGCTGGTGGGCATGGCTTACCCCGTTCCGAAGAAACGGTTAATTTTACTATTTCCCTTTTATTAGTTTAGATAATAAGACAGCTTCACAGGGTTGTATCGGGATCAAAGAGATGTGTGTTAACATGCTTTATAAATTATGAAAAACTATCCTACATAATAAAAGGCTAATATGCAAATCGACTGAACAGCAGAATGACTGGTCACTATGACGCACATGGACCATCAGGGGGCAGACACTCAATGCAGGAGCTGCTCCCTGGTGGTCAGTGCACTCCCACAGGGGGAGCGCTGCTCAACCAGAAGCCCTGAGCTGGGCTCACAGCTGGCGAGCACAGTGGCAGTGTGGGAGCCTCTCCCGCCTCCGTGGAAGCACTAAGGATGTCTGACTGCCAGCTTAGGCTCACTCCCTCATCAGTCGGACATCCCCTGAGGGCTCCTGGACTGCAAGAGGGCACAGGCCAGGCTGAGGGACACTCCCCCCACCGAGTGCATGAATTTTCTGCACCAGGCCTCTAGTAATTATAATTATCCAATTCAAAAGTAATTTAAAATCACACAAAAATCTATAACTTACAAAACAAGAAGTGTTTGATGTTAGCTAGGTAAATACCGTATGTAAACTGTCCAGTTGTGGAAAATGATACAAGGTGAAATTTGGCTACTCACAGGTGTCCTGGCTTTATCCTTTTAGTACCTTGCGAAGGTGCTTTTTCGCTTTTTACCTTCGTTGGATGAGCTGATTTTCCATCACCAGTGGCCCCTGCCTTTGAGGGACTGCTCATTTTTCTTATAATGAAGTAATCTGAAAGTATATAAATTAAGCATTTGGGGTCATAATCTGCATTATTACACTGTTTGGATGAGACTCAAGTATCATTGACTGTTGTACTAATTCCAGAACTCCTTAAAAAGGAAGGCATCATGTATCTCCTAATATTCTTACAGTTTAGTCTTTGTGTACTAAAAATATTATGAGGAATGTGGGAAAGACAAAGAGATCTATCCAATCGTCTTCTAACTGGTCTCCCTTTCTCCAGGCTCTTCATCCTCCTATTCATTTTCCACTCTGCAGCTGGAGTTAACTTTTTAGAGCAATACTCCAACCTCATCACTCCCCAACTTAAAATATTTCAGGGCGTGGCCGCAGTGGCTGAGCGTCAACCTATGAACCTGGAGGTCATGGTTTGATCCCAGGTCAGGGCACATGCCTAGGTTGTGGCCTCAATCCCCAGTGTGGGGTGAGCAGGAGGCAGCCAATCAATGATTCTCTCTCATCATTGATGTTTCTCTCTCTGTCTCCCTCTCCCTTCCTCTCTGAGATAAATAAAAATATATTAAAAAATAAAACAAAATCTTTCAGGGATACCTCATTTCCTCCAAGCTGAAGTCCAGACTCCCACGTATGCCATTCTAGCCTTTTCACGATCTAGTTCCACTCTCTCTCTCAAACCTCAAAATACCAACTTTCATCAGCATTCCTTGCTACACTGTGAGAACAGGAACTTCTTGCCAAATTCAGTCAATGTTTTACAACTCCGGACTGCTGATCAGGCCATGCCCTCTACCTAGAATGACTTCCCTGCCACCAGCAAACTTCAATTCACCCTTGAAGACCCCAGCTAACTGATGTTTCTTCTCTTCAGTTTTTCGCCTTTTGTTTTTGTTTTGTTTTGTTTTTCATAGAACTGCTCACTCCTGTCTCCAAGGTCCCATAGTGCTGTATATGTTTTTCTTTTAGAGTACTTCTCATATTGCATTATCATTTGTTTTCTTGACTGGCATCCCAACCAATTCATTGAAGGCAGGAGGCATATTGCTAACTATGGACTCCCCAAATGCCTAGCAGATTGCAGGGTTTTCACATGCTAGTCTAAAAAATTTCCACCCCGGTTTTGTCATGGAATAGCTGTGAAACTTTGGGCAAGTCTCTTAAACCAGCGGTCGCCAGCCTTTCGGACCTCATGGACCGCTGCCTTAAACTCTCAGTATCACAGTCCCCACCTTGGTAAAATGAGATGGTGTGTACTAACTGATCTGATTCCATCTCTGATTTTCTATCCTTTGACGCATTACTCCAATTTGGATGCAGTTCCCAAATTCTCGGTCACTGCTTAGTCTCTTCTACTAAACCAGGGACTCTTTCTCTTTGCTTTGGGTGTTGTGAATCCCTATGGGCAGACTCCTTCCAAGAACTATGTTTTTAAAAATGCACAGCATATGCCCTGACTGGTTTGGCTCAGTGGATAGAGCGTCAGCCTGCAGACTGAAGGGTCCCAGGTTTGATTCCGGTCAAGGGCATGTACCTAGGTTGTGGGCACATCCCCAGTGGGAGGTGTGCAGGAGGCAGCTGATCGATGTTTCTCTCCCATTGATGTTTCTAACTCTCTATCCCTCTCCCTTCCTCTCTGTAAAAAATCAATAAAATATATTAAAAAATGCACACCATAAAATATGTAGGATTTCAGAAAAGTTCAATTATATTGAAATCACTGTTGCAATATTTTCAAAAGCCAAATTACAGAGATATGTGCCTTCTTTCTGCATTAAATAAAATGAGAGCTCTAATCACTACTGTACTTGTGAAGTGGTAAATGAGTAGAAATGATATCTCAAGAACGCTTCCATGACTAGAACACGATATGAAGACATCTGCGCTTTCTCTTAATGACCAAGTCACAGGTACTGTTGATATTACTGTGGTTTGTTGCCTGCACTATAATGGAAAGAAATGGTAAAGTTCAGTTAGAGGTTAGTAAAAATAAAGTTGTAAGATTTCCCCATCCAAGTTCACATACTTCCCAAATTAAAAACTCCTGCCCTCACTTATTACTATACTTCACATTTTTAAATACATATGTCATTCCACTACTAATGCAGAGTCTTCTGAATATTTCTCCTTAGGGATGTGGATGGGGGTAGCTTGGAACATACAATTCACTTGAGAAGGAGAAAAGCAGCCTTTAACATCTGGCACCCACAGCTGGGGTTTGGTGTTACACTGGCTTCCTAACCATACCCAATCCAGAGCAAAGCCCCATTTCCTTGAACTTGCCCCAAAATCACCCAACGAAGCCCAAATCCTATAATAAATCTAACATCCTCTTACTCAGTAAGACTTCTCATTGTGTCCCAAAGTGTGCGTTTTCCTTGCAGCAGTGAGAAATAAACCCAACTTGTTAAACTATACTGGTGTTCCAAGTGGTCTTTGGAGGGCAGTGACATGCCACCACACATACCTCCCAAATCTTCCAGATGCCCGCCTGGATGGCTTCACACTTTCTATGCGCTTAGGACGGGAAATACACGACGAAACATGAACCACCCCTCCCCCGCCCCATTATGACACATTAATACCCATTATTTACGTGAGATCACAGGCTTTAAACGTAGACCAGCTAGGTTTGATCCTGGCTCCCCACTTTCCTTCTGTGTGGCCTTGTACAAAGTACTTCTCTGTGCCTCAGTTTCGTCATCTATTAGGTTGGGAACAATAATCATGCCCATCTACTTTGGTTGTCCAAAATATTAGATAAGGATGTGTAAGTAGTTGAGGACTGAGCTGGGCACATAGTGAACGCCGTGCTACACCTTACTATCCTTGTTAATAGGATAATTACTACTTACTAATTATTAGTGAAGGGCATGCACTAAAGTATATCAAAGAGAAGACGAAAGGATGTAGCAAATTAGTTTAAGACCTCAGAAACTCCAGCCCACCGTAAAAAAACAAACAAACACCTGAAAACCTTTAGAGAGGTAAATCCAGGCGCCCCGAAGTCGGGCGGCTTCTGGGTCGAGGCTTTCCAAGCTGTCCAAGGCCCTTCAGGCGCCCTCGCCCGGAGGCCTCCCGCACGAGATTCTCAGTCCACGCCGCTGGGCGGCCAATCAGGGGAAAGCGATTCCCAGCCCCGCGAGGCGCCCGGGCGCCGCCCACCTCGCTCCCGCTCTTCCACCCCCACTGAGCAGGCGCTTTCTGGCCGCTTAGCAACCATCGGCGCAGGGGCGGGGCTTCCGGGAGGCGGGCTTAAGCTCGCCGGTCGCGCCTGGCGCGACGCGCGACGCGCAGCAGCTTAGCGACGTTGCTTCTCACCCTCGCTTCCGAACTAAGCTTTCGCGGAACCAACTCGGCTGTACCTCCACCGCCCGCACGGCGGCCCGCTGGCGGTAGGAAGAATCAAGACCCTATCCGGCCGCCGTAGCCGCCTCTCTGTAGTGGGCGGGGCCTAGGTCGGAGTGACCCCGCCAGAGCCGCGGTTGCCAGCGACATGTTCAAGGTGAGAGCGTGGAGCCGGGTCACAGCTGTCACCGCTCCCTCCCGGTATCCCGGAGCCTCTCTGGGGACCAGGCCTTACTCGCCCTGAGGTTCTTCCCGCCTCTGGGCCGGCTGCAACTTGGTGCCGCGGTTCATTCACCTGTCCGCTCGGAGCCAACGGCTACCGGGCGGAGGCGTGAGACTCCGGAGAGGGTGGGTGGGGCCATTTGGGTCGCATCTCGTGAATGAAACACTTGGAAAAATTAAAGTACCCCCCCCAAAGTACCCACCCTCTCCCGCTGTGCCCTCTTGGGTTTGTGGGTAGGATGAGGCCATCTCGGGGCTCTGCGGGGTTCAGCTTTGGTTGCTTGGCAGGGTCAGATTTCAGAACCTTGTGTATGAATGGGGGAGGGCCACCCTCTTGAGAAGCCGCTGTAGGATGTTGGGGGTTGCTGGCCTAGGAGAAGTTGGGTGAGGGGGGAAGCTGGAGTTTTGCTCTCCTTCTTAGCGAACATTATTTAGTGTGGATAAGTCGAACTCTTTCTTTACATTTTATGAATTCGCGTCCTTCGAAAGAAATTGACTTTTACAGTGATGACTTTTTATCGAAAATCTGCATTTGAACGAAGTTATCATTCTACTACTTAAAAAAGTAAATGGTGGTTTCTGTCTTGAGAAACAAATCACAAGCTACCAGAAAATTTTCTGTAAAAAGCATAACACCCATAAAGTAATGCTAATGAAATTTCAAAAATACTGCTCGAAACTTTTATTGAGTTCCTGCAGTGTGCTTTGGGTGCATTAATATAGGCCATAAAACCAGAACATAGATTGTGCCTTCTTATCCTGGCATTGCCACTTTCTAGCTTTGTGACCTTGAGCAAGTCACTTAACCTCTTTGTACTTGTTTTTCTACTGGTGAAACTGGAATAGCATGTACCTCATAGGGTTGTTATAAGGAATGAATAAGTTAGTGCAAAGCACTTGGGGGGTCTCTGGCACATAGAGTTACCATCTAAGCGTTCACTTTTATTTTGTCTTCAGGCAGCTCACAGTCAGGATGAGATCCCAGACAACTTGTATTTATTTGATTAATTTGTGTTGAACACCTATTATGTGCTAGAAGCTCAGCTCAGTTTTAGGGCTGCAACGACAAAGGATATGCTGTGATCAGTTTACATGGGTATCAACAGTGTACTGTGTGGTAGTTAAAAGGAGAGCAGAATCTACTCTGCCTGACCAGGGCTTCTTAACATGTGGTCCTCATCCCCTGAAAAGTGTTTGCATAGAATCTAGGGAGTCCCTGATCTCTGATGGAAAAATAATCTTTTTTCACACAGTCTGTAACTGAAATTTAGCAACTTCTCCTATTATGAATGTAGATAACTGTCAGTTATCTATTGCTGGAGAATGATCCACTGCAAGCCCGTGTCTTAAAACAACTGATTTATTCTCTCCGTGGGTTGGCAATTTATTCGCTCTCTGGGCGATTTTACTAATGAATTCAGTTGGTGGCAATACTACAAGGTGATCTTACTCCCAAGTCTGGGGCTTGGTACTCCTCAATATGCCTAACTTGAGCTTCTTCACAAGGTTCCTGGGTTACAAGAGGGCAAGTCTCAATGTACAAACTTATTGGCTTGTGTCACATTTGCTGATGTCAAGACAGGTCACGTGGCCAACTCCAGCGTTGATTTGGTGGGAGGCTACATAAGAGCGTGGATATAGGGAGGTGTGGTTCAGTAGGAGCCATTAATTTATTAAGCTTCTGTAGCAACAAATCACAATAGTATTAGCAGTACCTGTCACCAGTAGAAGTCCAAAAGCAATGCAAGTCACAGACCTTTTCACATCACATTACACTTGCACATGTCATTTATGCTCATCACTACTTCAAAATTATAGCAGCTAGAGGACTCATTTTTAGATCTTTTTATTTAACGAGCTAATAAAGAAGCACGTGTATTACTATGTCAGATTTTGGGTTTTAAAAATATTTGTATAACTTGCAACGTCATTAGTGTTTTATGCAGTTAGAAGCATTACTTTGAGAAGGGGTCCATAGAGCTCACCAGGCAGCCAAAGAAGTCTGTGGCACACAAAGGCAAGGAACCCATGGGACTTCAGGATAGGCTTCAAAGAGGAGACATTTAAGTTTACTGATGAAAGAGACTAGTAGGAGTTCCTGAGTTGGATGAGTTGGGGAACGTTAGCACTGGTATTCAATTGGGGGCAATGCCAGGAACTCAGTTCCGCTGTGTCAAAGGAACTATAGAGTGAGATGAAATGATTCAAATGTAGTTGGAGTAGAAAAGATGCGAGAAACCTTGGAGAATACGAACATACAAGGAGTAGGCAGAGGAAGGGAGGAGGCCAGAGAAGCACAAAGCAGTGATGTTTAGAAAATTAAGGGAGGAAAGCTTCGAGAAGGACAGGCTGTGCTAGGGCACTTTCAGCTGGGAAAACCCAGTTGTTACAATAGTAAGGCAAATGACCTCACAAAGTCCAGAGGAAGGGTGGACTCCTGTGGGTCCAACATGTCATCCAGGACCCCGTCTCTCCTCTTAGCTTTCAGCAGTCAGATTGGTTCCCCTATGGTTGCAAGGTGACTGTAACGCGTGCTCTCTAGAGCAAGAAAAAGATGACAAAACTGCCATGCTTGGATTATGCCCTTTCTTCAATCCGATTGGACCAACACAGATCAGGTGTCTGCCTCTGCCCTTTAGCGATTGCTAGGAGAATGCTGTGCTCTGATTGGCTTAGCCACAGGATCATCTCGGAATAGGGTCCCTTTACCTTAATCACACAGGGGAAATGAATTCATGAACACTGTGGGGGAATGGATATGTAACCAACAATGTCCATTGTAGAAAGATAAGTTAGTTGAATTTGGAGAAGTTCATTGATTTGGGCAATTTGAAAGCTTTTATGATACAGGTTTACTGTTGGAAGTGAAAGCTAGATTAATATGGTTGGTGCTTGAGAGATGTATAAATGTGCACAATGTTTGATAAACTTGATTGTCAAGCTAGAGGGACATGTTGGGTCAGGATTCTAGAGTTGTCTGTGGTTGTTGCAGTATTTCAAGATTTGACAATATTTATGGCCTAGGGAGGAATGTGGCGAGGAAGCTTTTACAAGAGAGAATTCCTCAACTTTAAAAGGAGAGATAATCCCTCCTTCCAGTGAGGTGGAAGGAGAAGGATGACTGATTGTGGACCAGTGGTTCTCATCTGGATGGTACTACCCCCTCCGCGTACTTGGGTGGTTCTTCACATGTTTAATTTAGTTGTGTTGAACATTTATATAATGAAATATAATTCTTACAGATCTTTCCTTTTTGGTCTCCATTATGTTACCATCAAATCAATATACTGGTCTCTTTTTTGGACTTCAGTGGGTGATGAATTTCATTTGAAGACTAGAGGCCCATTGCAGGAAGATTCCTGCAAGAATAGGGCTTCCTCAGCCTATTCCCGAAAGAATAGGGCTTCCTGAGCCGGAGCAAAGCAGAGAAGGGAGCGAAGTCCACAAGGCAGGCTTCGTTCCCTTCTCCACTGCCTCGCTTCCTCCCATCTCTGCTGCCTCAGCTCCCTCCCTTCTCTGCCGCTTTGGTCCCTCCCGTCTCCACAGTCTCTGCTGCCTCGCTTCTTCCCTTTTCTGCTGCCTCGCTTCCTCCCATCTCTGCTGCCTCATGTTTTCCTGTCTCTGCTGTCTCGCTCCCTCCCGTCTCCACTACCTCACTCCCTCCCTTCTCTGCCAGTTCACTCCCTTCTGCAGCACTTGGCTTCCTTCTAGGCTGTCTCTAACCTTCGCCCCCGCCTGTGTATGCAAATTAACCACCATCTTGACTGGGTTAATTTGCATATAGGTGCTCTGATTGGCTGGTGGATGTGGCTTGGCTGGTGGGCATGGCTTAGGTGTCTTGGAGTGAGGGTCAATTTGCATATTACTCTTTTATTAGATTAGATTAGAGGCCTAATGCATGAAATTTGTGCAGGGGGCTCGGTCCCTGCTGCTGGGGCAGCCGCTTCTGCTTCAGCCCCCGCCCACCGAGTCAGCTGCCTCTGCCTCGGCCCCCTCCGCCTCAGTCTCATCTGTCCGGAAGGTCATATGGAAGGACATCCAGTCTAATTAGCATATTACGCTTTTATTATTATAGATAGCAAAAGAATTACTTAGCCTAGCAGGCTTGGCTCAGTGGGTAGAGCGTTGGCCTGCAGATTGAAGGGGTTTGATTCTGGTCAAGATCACATACCTCAGTTGTAAGTTCCTCCCCGTCCCTGGCCCTGATTGGGGCATGTGCAGGAAACAACCAATCGATGTGTTTCTCTCACATTGATATTTCTCTCCGTCTTTCCTTCTCTCTGAAATCAATGGAAAAAATATCCTTGGTTGATTAAAAAAAAAAAGAATGACAAAAAATATTTGTCATAAAATGGTGGTATTAGGTAGATGTAGTAGTTGAGAACCAGCACTTCTCAAACCGCAATGTGCATGTGACTCTTCTTAAAATGCAGCTTCTAATTCAGTAGGTCAGCTGGGACCAAATCGCCAACCTAGCTATGCGCCCTGACTGGGAATTGAACCCAAGACCCAGTCAGGGCAGATTGTCTATTTTAAACAAGCTCCTGGGTGATATAGAAGCTGCTGGTTCCCTGTCATACTTTAAATAGCAAGAACTGAGGCAACTTGGTAGATGAATGCTTTATGGTGTTTTCAAAGTGAGTAATCTTATGACTGCAATGGGATTTGGAGGATCAGTGACCAAGGAACAAAAGAGATAAGTGAGAGGCCGAGAGCTGCTAGGGCAGGTGCATCATGATTGTAGCCCACGAGTGGGCACAGAGCAAACAGTAGGATTGATTTGGGTTTGGGTATTATCAGCTTGGGTCACCTGGGACCTGAGGGCAAAGGAGTTGATAGTATAGGTGTTGGTGGGAAAAGTACAGTGTATGCTGACTAGTTACGTGCCTATACAATTAAATATTTGAACTGGAACAGGTTTTGATCTAGCGATTCATCTTTAGGCCAGCAGAGGGCACTGGTGGATTATAAAACACATTTGAAAGGCTGCAAAGTATTTGCATTTCATTGCAAGAAGCAGCTTTTCAGGGTGCTGCTTCAGGAAGCTTAAATATGGAACACATACACCCAATCCCCAGACTCACATTACTAGATTTCATTCAGTACACAAATGCTTGCCATGGTCCATGTATGAGCTGGGCACTGTGCTGTACCCTGGCGCCTACAAATGAAAAGAGCCAGCTCTTACCTAAGACTCTCCACACATCGTGACTAGTTAAGAGACAGTTTCCAGAGCCTTGGCCACAGATCATATTTAGTTTATAAGTGAGGATCCTGAACCTCTCTCTAGTTTTGAAAAAACAACAACAACAGGTGAGTGTGAAACTTCCATTTCAGGGCCTCACAATGCTGTTAGCAGCACAAACAAACAGCCCTTTCTAAAGCAGTGGGGTAAGTGCTCGAATGTCAAAGTGTTGGGGAAATATAGAGCAAAGTCTCAATCTAGACTGCACATTAGAACCACCTGGGGGGCTTCTGCAGGTCCCGTTGCCCCGGTTGCACCCAGACCAATGCCATTAGAATCTCTAGGGCTGGGATCTAGGCATCTAGGTTTTAGACTTGCAGCCGACTTTGAGCACCAGTGACTTAAGGAGCAGGAGGCACCAGCAGGGGGCATCAGGAGACTTTGTAGAGGAGACTGTGCTTGTGTTGACCTTTGAAGCCGGACAGACAGGGTTGAAAGGGCCTGCCAAACAGAGCAGAAAAGTGCTCCCAAGGACACAGAAGTGAGAATTCAGCAGAACTGTGGGCAAGTTACCAAAGTTCTCTGTAGCTGTGTCCTCATCTGTAAAACAGGATGAGACTAGCAGCAACCTCAAATTATTACGTGGAACAAATTAACTCAGACCTAAAGCTCAACCTGGTGCTTGGTACAAAGAAAATCTCGATAAATGTGAGCTTTTAGTAACTTTTAATTGGCCTCTTTCGATTAGCTGTAGGAGGTTGCCACGGCATTTTTTTTCTTTTTATTTACAGTAGTGTTATGGGGTACACATTCTTGGGATGCTTTCCGAAAGTATTTATTCAAAAACTTGGTAGTTGATGGATGTGACAGAGGAGAGAGAAAGAGGATTCAAGGATGCCGTTCTAGCTTTTGGCTTGGACAATTCAGTGGCTGTTAGAACCATTCATTGAAATGGGAAAGTGGAAGAAGGCTGAATCTGGTTTGGGAGAAGATGATAATTAGATT